>JAWRVF010001446.1:0-68603 GCA_036785485.1 Physcomitrellopsis africana | reverse complement strand
TGTTGACAAAATTGGAAGATTTGACGGAAAGGACATCACTAGGTTTCTGAAGGTTTATGTTTGTGAGATGGAGGTGCAACAGGTACCTGAGGCTCGAATGATACAAACTTTCACATTAGCTGTTGTGCCTGAGATTCGTGAGAAAGTGGAAGAAATTCGAAGGGATGCAAATGTTACTACTAGGATGACATTTGAAGAGAGATTGCGTGATGAGTATTTTGAAGAAGACTGAGAGAGGATGACCAAGAGGTCTTTTATTGATTGGATTGAACAGCGGCCTGGAAATACTATGGGTCCAAATGAATTGCTGCGAGATTTTGAGAAGAAATATAACCAATTGCCTTTAGCAGAAAGGCGTCTTTTTGATATTAGGAAGGCTGAGTTGTTCTTGCAAGCAGCAGATGATGCTTTGGAAGATAGACACTTTTTGCTTTTAGGTGATCGAACCACCGAAGGAGGTTTTACAAATGATTGGAGGAGAGTGGAGGAAGCAGTCGCTCTTGTGGCAAAGCAACGGAGAATGAAATCCAGAAGTGTGACAACTCAGATGGATGTAGTACCAAAGCCTACTACAAAAGCTTCCAAGGTATCAATTGCTCCAACCTCTTCAACAACATCTCCTAAGATGGTCAAGACAGTTGAAGAAAAAAACTTTAGATGAGCTTATAAAGGGTATTAGGGATTTGAAGGTGGAAATGAGTGAATTGAAAAAGTCTCGAGACCCTCAATCATCTGAAGGTGCAAGATCATTTGTGAGAAAATGCGATTATTGTGATGGAGAAGACAGTCACAATCTTCGGAGTTGCAAATCATGTGATGAAGCTATTAAAGCAGGCATTATTGTCTTCAAAGATGGTAAGATTCATGATGCATCTACTAACTTGCCTTTGAGTACCAACTTTGGCAAGGGAGGAATGAAAAAACTTATGGAAGAAAAGATGAGAAGGTCTAATTGTTTAGATGGACAAGGTGCTGAGACATTCCATATAGGAGTGGAGCAACAAATAATTAAGACTTTAGAAGCTCCATCTGTTGAAATTTTGCGTAGAGGGGCTCAAGCCATTTGAAATGTCACTGGTTGGGATGACCCTGTTGAAACAACTAGTATCAAAGTTTTTTTAAGTCAAGTTCAAGACAAAACTAAAGACTATGATGTCTTTGTTGAAGAGAAGAGAGGGCGAACCTCTGAAAATGATGATACAGAGGAGCCAATATCTAAGAGAAAAACCCAAGAGCTCAAAAAAGATGAAAAGGTAGAAGGTCCTACTGCTCATACACGGCAAAGACTTGGGAGGTCCTCTATCTTTGATCATCCAGGAGAAGGCCCACTTCTAAAGGAAAAATGAGAGGAGAGGACAGACAATGCCAAAGAAAAGGAAAAAAGAAGTTGATTCTAAAATAAAAGATAAGGAACCTGCTTGTAAGCTTCAATCTGATATTGAGTCTTCCATTGACATGAAAGTGGTGTTGGAAGAAAGAATCTTAGATGCCAAGATTGAATTTACATTAAAAAAGGCTCTTGGCATTGCTAAAAAAGATTTTCATGAATTGATCATTGATGTCATTAAGAGGAAGAGACAGATGACAGTTGAAACTGTCATGATGAAGTCTCTGGACACGCATATGACCAAAGATGAGGAATTTTGAAATTAGACAAGTATTTGCTTTGATGTGTGATCCAATAACTATGGAAGAGAAGGCTAATAATAGTCAATTGGTTAAAGAAAAAAATGACTATTTGACTAATGAGGAGGAAGATATGATCTTATAAATGTTTGCACAAACATGTGTGGTCAGCAACAAGAGTGATATAACCAAAGATAAAAGTTTTGTGGAATGTGAGAAGATGGTGGAAAATAACAAAGAGGGGGTGAGAGGCTATGACATAAAGGTCCAGGCCTTGCAAACTCAAGAAGAGAAAGAAGAAGCAGTGGATGGATTAGTGTCTGTAGCAGCACATGGGAGAAATACTCAGGTAGAAGTGAGGACCTTTGATTGTGCAATTGTGCATGGGATTGATAGAAAAGATAAGGAAGGAATGGATTATATTCAATTATTTTGGGCTAGAGCTACCACAAAGACAAGAGTCAAACTTGGAGGATTAGATGAATCAGTTTTGGCTCTTATGGACCATGGCTCAGAGATAAATATTATGTCTCAAAATATTTATGAGAAAAATAAATGGCCAATTGATACTAATCACGGATGGGTTATGAGGGCTGCAAATTGTGGGCGAACACAATTATTTGGAGCTTGTCCGGCAATTGCGACAAAGATTGGAGATGTGGAAGTAGAACAAAATTTTTTTGTTCAAAATGATGGTGCTTATCCCGTGATATTAGGACAACCTTACATCACTGCATCAAGAATGGAAACCAAGGTGTTGAATGATGGATCTCATTATGCACGAATTCGAAGCTGTGATGGCAAGAAATCTGTACAATTCTTGACAGTGAAGTCTGAACATGAGAGGCATCGAGTTTGTCTTAGGGATGGGCCTCTGCCTAATTCTTTACACTTTTTGGATTTCTGAACTGCACTCGTAGAGAATGGGGATCCACGGGTGCTGAAGGACCGAATTTTTTGAGCTCCCCAATATACATGGCATTAAAAGTGAATTTGTTAGAATGACTAAGTGTGGGTTTGTGAGTTTTATGGATATAAAAGATCTGGACCCTGTAAATAAAAAGATCATTAAAAAAATAGAAAAAAATCTAAAAAATATAAAGGCTCTTTTAAATGGTGAGTATGTTTCTGGAATATATGAAGAAAAAAGTATTGGAGATGATATATTGCAAGTTTTATGCAACTTGCAGATTAAAGAAGAAAAAAGTAATAGTACAGATATTATGATTGAAATTCATTTGAGAGCATTATATCAAAAAATAATAGATGCAATGAAAAGCAAGGATTTATGCCAAAGTTATAATTTGGATCTTGAGGCCATGGTAAATACAAAATATAAAACACTGGCCAAAAAGATAAAGCCTATAGTAACTCAACTTCCATTGGATACTGATGAGCATGTCAAACAAGCAAAGAAAGAGCCAAGTTTAAGACAAGCTAGGAAGATTGGGTACAAGTTTACTAAAGAAACATTAGCAAACTTGAAGATTGGAGGGAGAGAATTCTTGTTAAAACAAGAAGAAAAGATGTTTCAAGAGATGCTCTCAAAACATGGAAAGGCCTTTGCCTCTTCACTAGATGAGATTGGATGTGTGCGACTAGGTTTAGTAGCACCCATGGTTATTTTTATAGTACCACATGTGCCATGGGATTTGAAGCCAATATCAGTTCCATGAGCATTACTTCCCAAATTAGTTGACTTATTGAAGGAAAAAATGCATATGAAAATACTTGAGCTTTCAATGGCTCCATATTCTAATCGTTGATTTACTGTTCCTAAGAAATCTGGAGCATTACAATTCATCCAAGATATGCAACTAGCTAACTAGGTTACTATTAGGAACAAAGGATCAGGACCAATTGTGGATGAAGTAGCAGAAGCGTTTGTTGGATATGCCATATATTCCATTGGAGATCTATACTCTGGTTATGATCAATTTCAATTGGCCATCGAAAGCAAAGACTTGACGACCATGAAGACTCCGTTAAGATTGGTTCGAATGTGCACATTGCCTCAAGGTGCTATAAACTCAGTGGCACATATGCAAAATGCAATGAATCAAATCTTGAAAGAGTTTGTACCAGAAAAGACTATATCCTTTGTGGATGACATTCCTATCAAACGATGTAAAGAAGAATATAAAGACTCTATTTTTGATGATGATGGTTGCATAGCATTTGTAAGAACGCACATTAAAGATGTTGATAAGATTTTATACAAGATTGAAGAAGCAAATTTGACCCTTTCAATTGAGAAGTCTAAATTTGGTTTGGAAGAAATTTTGGTAGTTGGACATCTTTGTGGACGGTATGGAAGAAGGCCTAATCTTGAGAAAGTTGATGCTATTACAAAAATGATGGCTTGTAGTAACATCACTGAAGTGAGAAGGTTTCTAGGAGCATGTGTCTTCTATCAAATATGGATACCTCATTTTGCTCACATATTAGAGCCTCTTTACAAATTATTAAGGAAGGGAATTAAATTTCATTTGAAACAAGAGCAAGATTTGGTGATGGAAGACTTGAAAGGAATTTTAAAGTCACCTCCAGTTTTAAAACAAGTTGAATATGAGAGCGGAAGACCAGTGATTGTTACAGTAGATACAAGTCCAATAGCCATAGGGTGGGCTGTTGGCCAGGATGATATAAAAGGAGATAGATTTGCTATTCATTTTGGAGCAAATGTTGTGTTGGAAACTGATTGCTTACCTCTTCTTAGTATGATTACCAATTGTTCTTCACCAGACATTGCCATGCTTTGATGGATAGCATATATCAAGTCATTGAATCCAGTTTTGGTGCATATTGCTGAAAAAATGAATCCTGTGGCGGATATGTTATCAAGGGCCAAATATTTTCATGAAGAAGAAATGATGGCTCATGAGGAAAGTGAAGACTTTTTAGAAGAAAGGTATGTATTGGCTGTTGATAGAGAAAATTTAACCAATGACATCTTGCCATTCAAAGTAGAGTTATATAGGGGGAGACTATAAGATATTAGACTCTATTTGAGCACTTTGAAGAAGCAAGAAGGGTGGATGGACAAGACTTTTAAAGATATTAGATATCAATCATACGGATATCTGTTGAGTGATGGACTTCTTTGGAAGAGGGCAAAAAGAGCTGATGAATTATCTTTGAGAGTGGTGGATGATCTTAAAACCAAAATCTACATACTTAGAGAATTTCATGATGCCCTTTGGGTTGGTCACAGAGGAATTTGGGCCACTTATACAAAGATTAAGGAACGATATTGGTGGAAGGGTTATATAAGGATGTTGAAGAATTTGTGGCTTCATGTGTTGTATGTCAACTTCAATCTAAGGCCCGATACAGGGATGAACTACATTCCACTTATCCTCCTTCAATTCATTTCCAATAGATGATTGACTTAGTTACAATGCCAACTGAAATTTAGGAAATGAAGTATCTTATTTTGGCAAAGGAAGAGCTCTTAAACTTTGTTGAAGGAAGAGCTCTTCGAACCAAGACTACGGAAGGAATTTGCAGATTTATTCTTGAAGATATTTTTAGCAGAGATGGAAGTATTGGAAGAATGAGAGCTGATAGGGGTGAATTAGATGCAGTTGAAGCAAGATCATTTTTCCAAAGATATGGTATACAGCTAAGGTTAACAACTGCTTACAATCCTGAAGCTAATGGCAAAATAGAGAGGGGGCACCCTCCTATCATTCTTGCCTTAGTTAAGGCTTATAAAGAGAAGCTTAATCTTTGGCCTAGGCTATTGCCATTTGCATTGTGGGCTGATAGAACCACCCATAGCACTGTCACTGGATATATGCCAGTAGAACTTATGCATGGACATAAGCCTATTATGCTTGGAGAAGAATCAGTTCCAACTTGGATATTTTTGTCTTGAAAAGATGATATTACAAGAGAAAGGCTATTAGAACTTTGCATTCAGTAGCTTAGAAGATTGCCTAAAGATATGCAAATAGCATTAAAAAGGCTTAAAGCTATTAGATTGAGCAATAAAGAGAGATTTAACAAAATCCATAGAATGAGGTCTAAGAAAATTGAAGAAGGTGATTGGGTGTTGGTGTTTGACAGTTCATTAGAACATCAGCACAGCACAATGAGGAAGTTTGCACAAAGATAGTTTGGACCATATGTGGTAGTTAAAGTGCATACCAATGCCACTTATTTGCTGCGAGAGTTGGATGGAACTTTATTGAAGATCCCAATAGCAGGCAAAAGAATTAAAACATATAGAAGAAGGGATGGAAAGTTTCACACCAATGATCTTGAAGAATTCTTAACTCCATCAGAGAACAAAGAAATACCAGAAGGTGATGAAGAGATTGAAATGGAGGATGAAGAGGATTAAACTTGGCACATACCGGAGGATGTGCAGGTTTAGAGGGGGAGCATGTCATACTGCATTTACGTGCAGTGTATAAAAATATTAAATATCTTGTATCTATTGTTAATATATGTGTGAGTGCTAGAGGTTATTTTAGAAGATATTATAAGGAGAGGATTTATTATAGCCACTTAGTTAGTGAATTGAGATGGCTATTTGTTTTGTTCCTACCTTATTTATATCCTAGAATAGACTCTTTTGTAATTAGAAGAAAAGTAAAGGTTGTTTTACCTTTCTTGTTGATTTTTGAGGTAGAATGGACCTTGTGAGGGATAAGAAAGAAGAGCATGGGGTGAATAAGGCCCATCCAATAGGATTTGGCTGCCCATGTGGACATCTCATAGTCTAATATGGAAAGAAAGGGACATATACTCCTCTTGCTAGACCGAGAGGGAGAGGCAAATTTAAATAGTGAACTTTGGAGAGAGATAGCTCCGTGGATATAGAAGCGTTTGTAGTGAAAATTGGTGGGTGTGTTTTCCAAGTTTTGAGAATTCTATAACCTACTCACTTGCTTGTATTGGAGTTGTGAGCAAAAAATATGCTTGTTTTAGTAGAGTAGAGTTTGCTGCCACTTGACGAAGAGGGACAGAAACTTCGAGCTGCTACTGCAAGTTTGATTTTGACTCTTTCTTAGTGAAATTTATTGATAGTGTGGAAAATTGTGCTAGCTTTCTATCAAGACATCTCTTGTAGAATTTGGAGTTGGAGTGCAAAAGTTGTAAGCTTGAGAGTGGGAAAGGGTTTGCTGCCACCTGATGAAGAGGGGCAGAGACTTTGTTCAACCACCCAAGTCGGACAGTCTCTTCAATCTTTTTGATAATTTAGATGCTTATAGTAGCTTGTATAAGCTTTCTACAAAAACAAAAATCAATACATTTGGAGCTTTGATGAAAGTTTTATGAGCCGTGAAGTATCAAAGAGGGCAAATTGTTGCTAGGGTTTGAAGAGTAGAATCAACTAGCTACAAAATCTGGAGTTTGAGAGGCATGCATGCAAAATTTTAGAACAAGTTAGATGATGGAGTGAGCTTTCTAAAAAGCTATTGCATGTCCAATTTGGAGAAGGGAAGTGATCACAACAAAGGCTGAAGTGAAGAGGAGCTTTGCTGCCTTTGCATTTGCTTGGAAATTTTAGCGCCTACTTCTTTTAGCCATAACTTTTAAATGGTAAGTCATCTATTTGTGAAATTTTTATATGTTTTACAATAGATTATTGGCTTTCCAAAGGCTATAAGCATGCTTGATTCGACCTTTGGATGAATTTTTAGTGATTTATTTAGTTTCAGCTTATTGTATAATTTGTATTCCTCATATGCGGTTGTATTTTGAGGTATACTTGAATACATACACACTTTGCTTATACCTTTTATACAAGTATATATACTTGTATTTATATCAAATATTTATACAAGTATTTTATAAGTATTATATATAATATTTTTATAAGTATTTATACAAGTATTATACCAAGGATTATACAAGTATTATACAAGTATTTGTATAAGTATTATTCAAGTATTTATACTTTATATTTGTACAAGACTTGCATAAGTATAATACAAGTATAATTTGAAAGCTTGAACAAATATTCTACAAGTATAGAAGATACTTGCACGGCTTCCTCTCATGTTCCCTGCTAGTTCTAGTAGCAGCTAGGAACCCGGCGTTTTTCCAAGGCAAATTCTCTCTACCCGACAATGTCTAATAGTTTATCTACTTCCTCCTTGACCATGAGAGAATATTTTGGATTAAGACGGTGTTGTCTTTGACGAACTAGTATAGCATCTTCCTCTAAGGTAATTCGATGCTCACAAACTTCAAGAGGAATACCTTTTAAATCTGCATACAACCAAGCAAAAGCAAATTTATGATTTAGAAAAAATTCTTTCCAATTTCTTAGCTCTATACCCGTAATACCAATGTATACTTTGATAATCTAGGGTGTTTCATTGGAACCCAAGTTAATAGATTGGCACACAGGTTTCTCATTATCCTCCAGATTGATTTGTCCCTCCTGCTTTGAACCCTTCATATGGGCCGGCAAATTGGACTTACCCAATTTTGGTTCCAATGTACCAACTTCATTTACCGCACAATTATTCATCCAATCTGTAATGACATTGTTGGAATTTACAGCATCCTCCTGATCTAAAAAATATTCCCTTGGACCTCCATACTGGCATAACATGTCTGGCTTCCGCATGTGAGTTGGGTCCTTAACAACTTGCATCGCATTATTAACTTCGTCATATTCTGCCTCAAATTGGCCCTCATCTTTAGATGTTGCTTCTGTGCCCCTAATTTGCGACTCCCCATGATATTGAACTGGGTACATCTGTAAAACAATCTTGTCATTATCCTCCCCTATAGTTAACGTTCGACGGCCCCAATCGTTCCTAGCTTTGGCCTGATATAGCCACGGCCGACCCAATAATATTGGATATGAAAGAGTGGAACTCTGTGATCAAAAAATAATATAATAAATTTCATATGTAATTTCCGCGATTACAATATTAATACTGCATAAGATACCCATTGGTTTTACCCTACTATGATCTGCCATTCTCAATACCAATGTCGTGGGTACTAATTGTTTTAAATCCAACTCCTCCATTGTATCACCGTTCATTAAATTCCCATTAAAGCCACCATCCACTTGAACTCCAGGAATGAGAACACCATCAATTGATACATCGATAGTTGGTGCTCCCGGATCGGGATTTAAACAAACCTCATGAATTTTATTTATTACGAACTCTACATCGTATTAAGGAGGAATTTAATGTAGAACGACATTCAAGTGCAACTGCTAACAATTGCTTCATGATAATAGAAGGTTTAATTTCATCCAAATCTTTCATAATATCATATGGTTTCATATTGGCAATGATTCCCAGTGGCCTCTTCTTTTTTATGGTTTTTAATTTGATCCCTTGAGATAATTTTCTTATGGAGTTTGGAACTAGAATTGCTGCATGGACTTTGTCGTAATTTGTGTCCATAAGAGGATCTTTTAATGGATAAGATGGCTCCCGGATCTTTGCAGATATTGGTATTGGTTTTGGTTGAACCATTATTTCAGGGCTAAGATTATTCTCAAGTTGCACAGACGAATTGGATTCCCGCGTTGATAATTTCTTTGATACTGGTGTTAGATTTGAAGCATCATTCAATGATTGACATTGGTCTGTTGTAACTAGTACTTCCAATTGTTGAATTGGGATCATCTTCTTGATTATACTCAGAATTTTGAAAATTATAGAAATTTCTATTTTATTTAATAGGACGATTTTCGTTCCAGCCACACTTATTTTCAATCTGAACTTGATTAACATCCCACGAAGTTGGTTGAATCATAGTTTGATTGCCTAACTGATGTTGCCTTCTTAAATTCTAGCAATTTGTGGTTACATGCTTACCTCCACAAAAGGTACATTACACCGTCATTTGGGGTGGCGAAGGGCACTCCGTTACTAAATGGCCTTGCCCCTTACAATTACTGCACCAAATATTGGGACGTATATTAATCGGTTTATGCCTCTTTTCTTTATCCTTTGTCAGATTAATAGCCAATTCGTCCATCTTCTTTGTCAAAGTTAACAACAAAGTCTCATTTAGACCCTTTGATACTAGTTCGTTAGAGAACTCTTTTATAGATATTGATTTTTGATATGGGGAGTATGGGACTGCAGTTGTTGGTGGTATAACCTGCAATGGAACAACATTCACTATTCCTTGCAAATTAACACTAAGATTTGCACCGTAGTCAATTGTCCTTGGATAACTGTTCACTGTTTCATTCTAAGTTGGTATTTGATACCCTCCTTGGGATGGAATCACTGTGGCTCCTGTGGTTAAGAATTGGTCATAATGACATTCCTCCCATACCTTAGCTCGGTCAAGTGAGGCAACCACAATCGTAGGTTGGGCCTCTTTTACAAACATCTTCAATTCTGGTAGGTGTAGTCCGTTAACCAATATGGACATAACAAATGAGTCCGACATTTGGTTATTTGGCCATTTTCAAAGGATATCTGCTACTCGGCCATAATATGATTGCACCGCTTCTCCCGGTACCATTTTGCTATTCATTAATCTTTCTCTAAGACGTTCTTCAAATCCTATTGGTCGAAAATGAGTCAAAAACATATTTTTTAATGCCTCCCAATTAGAAAATTGTCCCATGAGTTGGCAATTATACCATTCAAACGCCATATCTTTCAAGGTTGCTGGCAGCCATGTTAACCAAATATCTTCAGTTCTACCATTATTGGCTATACATGCGGTCAGGAATTGAGACAAGTGTTGTTTTGGGTCGGCTCCTGGCAGACCCCTAAAGGTAGATAATGGAGCTATGCTAGTTATGCAATCACCCACCGCACCCATTTGTACCGCAATTGGTACTGCTAGACCCCCCGCTGCCATTGAAGGTGACAATGTTCTACTTGCTTCCTGATTAAAATAAATGCTGCCTCCCTCAATTGTCTTTTCTGGAGTTCTAGGCCTCCGTTCTTTAGTATTATTATCTGCGAATAACTTTATCGGTTGAAGTTGAGGTGAAAACGACAGATTTTGGAATACACTGAATTGGCCCTTACTGACAAGCGATACATTCCCTACTGAAGAACTAGCCTTGCTAGAATCGGCTGTATCCGCTATTAAAAAAGTATCCAATGGAGTACCCAATTCTTCTATGCTCCGTTCTCTTTCCGCTAATAGGCTCAAGAGATACACTAGGCTATTCGCGGAGTTACCCGCGAGTGCTTCTGGCAACTTCTTTAACGGTATATATGTCTAAAATATTAAAGATCTTTCATATTTTTGGTATGCTCGGATATGCCGATAGGCGTGCAACCACTGTTTAATCCAACTCTGTCGATGCTTCCTTTTTAGCTTCCGTTCTTGCTCGTCCCGCAACAAATTTCTTACTTGTGCTCTCTCTTGTCTTCCTTTCGACTGACGTATTTTTTTCAAAGCAATGTTCTCATTCTTATTAACTATAATCTTTCATCATCTATTATTGACATTGCTTTCCATCACTATTGTAACTACTTATTCAGCAGTTAATTCCTAACACTCAATACTATTGTCAATCCCTGGCAGCGGTGCTAAAATGTTGTTGTCGTCCATCTCACTTACTCTACCAATACTGCCCAGAGTAAATTTGTAAAGGGGGGATTTGAACACAAGGAAAGACTATTTGCATTGAGTTAAACCATTAGGATCACATAACTAACTTCCTACTGAACATTAGAGTCCAATGTACACGTACACGCTGTCGGGGTAGAGAGAATTTGCCTTAAGAAAGCGCTGGGCTTCTAGCTGTCACTAATTTCTCAATCAAGCTTCAAAAATGAGGAAAACTCAAAGTTTATATATATATATATATTTTTACTTTTTGAGAAATTACATCAAATACATAAGCCTCAAGTAACTAACAACATCCAAAGTATGATAAAATCCTCTAAAACCTTATATATCTTTATGTGGAAATTTTCCCAAACTTCAACATCTCATATCTCCTGATCCGACTGTCCAAACATGGTAAAATTTTCCATGAAGTACTGATGTATTCTTATCAACCTCTACAACAATTTTCAACTGCAAATTCATTGCGGATCTTGAGATATCTTGAAAACCCTAACAGCCGCTTCAAACCCTTGTCTTTATACACCCGCATACAAATTTCTTTATATCTCACAAAATATAAGCTCAAATTCCATGAAATTTGTATGTATAGCTTCTTAACACAAAATGTCACATTCTCTAAGAAATTTGAGCCAAAATTTCATTTGAAAACTCAAGTTATGGCTCAAAGCATAACTATTAACAACACGGTGTGCTTACTGCCTTGGAATTGGATGCGCTATCTTCAACTCTTTATATCTCCTTCGTCTAAACTCAAAACTTCAGAATTCCTTCGTAATAGACGTAGATCTTGAAATCACCTTTCTAGTCGCACCGTCCGATCTCCAAAAGCCTCCGTACTACTCCGCGAAATCCCAAAAGAGTGACAATATGTATGAAATCCACTCTTTAACTTTGAACAAGTATAACTTCTTCACCCTAACTCCAAATTGCCTAAAATTTCCTCTCAAACTATACCCAAAACCCTAAAATTTACAACCCTACCTCTGGAATTGCAAATCCCCCTTTTGAAGTCGCCGAAAACCCTTGTTAAGGTCGCGGGCAGCCTCCTCAAAGCCCATTGGGCATGGTATTCGACCAATAGGGATGAAGTTCCCTATTCCTTGCCTTCATCCGACCATGGCTTGATTTCATCCCTCCCAATTAGCCTCTTACTAGCTTAAATTTTCATCCTTAAGTCCCCACCTTCTCTCAAGGCTTCATACTAAACATTTAGATCTTATAATTTTTAAATACCATAACTAAAATAAGTAAAATAAAATAAAATAAAGTTTCTTCTATCAACCATTTTTAATTTAACTTACTAACCATTCTAATACACATCTAGATTCATAAACATATAATATATTTTAACTAATTTTTACATACTGTAAGTAATTACAGTACGACAACGCTTTTCTCTAAAATACTGCTGTCCACTCTACTGGTTCTGCTATTCCGCAACTAAAGATACTTCGTGACACAATCATCTACCAATGCTCTTACTATAATCTTCTGTCTTCTTCCAAATTCATAATAACAATTGGCAATGTCACACCATTTCTATAGACTGCATATACCCGCTTCTTTCTCCAATCACTGGAAATAATTCCTCACCTACAACGTCTCTCAAAACAAATTGTTATTCTAATATTCTCCACCGCTCAACTCTCACAATCAATACGGCATGACACTCACATCCACAACCGAATTTCATTGACATAGCCAGTCTTCAACCTCCAATTCACCGCAAAGAACTTCACGTAACAAACAATCATAATTTCTTATTCATCCATATATATATAAATTTTCTATTTTATTACTATACTTCATCGTTGACATGGTATAACCCTTTGGAATAGAATCCGGATCCTCCGCTACAGTCTAACAAAAGAAAAGAGAGAGAGCTAGCACCAAGCTTACCCCGGCTTAGGACTATCACAGTCTGGCCCTTACTGCTACTATCCAAATCAATTTATACTTATCCCAATCGGTATTAACCGCTACACAACCGACGATAACTACTTTTTCTAACTCCCTTATCCATGCTGCCTTCTAAACTGGCCATTTATCGGCTTTCTGCCTACTCTTAATCCTACAAACTATGTATTGTAAATCCTAAAATTCCTACCCATTCTACAATGCTAGAAGGAAATCACAAGCAACTGAAAAAATTGAAAACCTAATCGAGTGATGCTTTCGATCCAAGGAATCACCCCCTCTTCACCAAAACAGTTGCTATTGCTTTGTCCTTGATTGGATTCAAGTGTACTTAAATCTCCTAGAAAGGTCACTTCAAGCTCTATCATCCCTTAAAGATTCAGCTCCAAACTTACTCTGGTTTGGAAGATGTCACTCCTCAAAGTTGGTGCTCTAAATTTTGCTAATAGTAGATACCTTCTCACTAAAATGGCCACCACTGCCTCGTCCTTGATTGCCCGTGAATAAGCCTTAGCTTCTCAAAAACTATTTTTTTAGCAAAATTAACACCACAAATGTCTTTAAAATATAATTTTATCTTAAGATTGACTACTCATATGTCCAAATCTAAGTTCAAAAGTATAATTCTAATCAATTTACTAATTACAACTTTTGGCTATTATAATTTTATTAAAATACTTCAAAAAACTTTTATTACTATCTTCTAATCTAAACTTAGATGAATAATAATAATCTAAATAAACTCATAGTATTTTCTTCAACTAGATGCATTTTAATATGGTGATTAAAATCACTAATTGCTAAACAATTTTGACTCATAACACTTAAAAGCTGATAATTTTTAAAAATTACCAAAATTTATAGAATTCTAATTTTTAAAATTCTATTATTTTTTAATAATAGATTAGGCTAATATAATTGATTTTAGCTTTAAATGATCATTCTATTATTAAGTTTAGATTATTTATTATATTTTTATCTAATTTTTTATTAATATATCAAATTTATTTTTTAGAATAATAAAATCATCTATTTGGCAAGAATAATCTATTTAACAAGTATTTTAGCCATCAATAAATATTAATTAGCTTAAATTTATCCTAACTATTGATTTTTGATTGATTTTGGATAAAAATAAAGAATTGAGCTGTTTTGATGGTTCACATGGCGTTAAGTCTTTTCTCGTTCAATGAGAGGTTTAAAACATATCATATCAATTTGCATTAGATTTGGCTTAATTAAACAATTTTAGGAGTTGTTATCATCAATTGACTTATTCTTTTCCATCCAAATCTATATTTATGATGCCTTTCAAATAATCATTTATTACATGCAATGGCTTGAGCAATAAATTCTATTAAAAAATCTACTTTTTGCATTATTAATAACAAATCTTTGACGTTATTCTTCAAAGAATGATTTCAAATCATAAAGAAATTATAAATTTTTTTCCATCAATGATACAAATGAAAAAAGAGTACTTCCTAATAAAAGTGCACCTATGAATCTACCTTGAATAAATCCATTAGATTATTAAAAATAGTGTAACTTTAAATATAGCATGACTTGTTGCAAAAATCCTCAAAATTTTGATTTTGTTCCATCAAACTTTTTAGGCATATTAATCTTTATCTCATTCATGTTTGTAAAAGTAAGACTTCCTAGATTTAATTATAAGGTTAATTTTCTTGCTTTCTTTAATTGTACAACTTCTTGACATATGCTCTAAAATTTTTCTATAAATATAGGAATAGTGCTTCTATGATTGATATTAATAATTCTTGAAATTTTTACCTCAAGAATGTTGACAAGGTCTTAAAGATCTATAATAGTTATAAATCTATTTTCATTTTTGCTAAGTATAGCATCCATGATCTTTCAATTTATTTTAGATAATTTAATAATTCTATAATTTAAATTAGAGGAGGACAATCTACAACCTTTGATATCAAAGAAAAATCTCTACAAAGAAGGATGATCCACTCTCTTTTAAGAAAAAATTAAGGTTAGAAAGCAAAGAATATTAGTTCAAAAGTGAGTAGTTTGTAACCTTCAAATACAATAATAGAAGTGAGATAATCTTCTCACTTCTTAAATACAAAAATAAGAATAATGAATCTTCATTCTTATCAAACTATCAAGGATATGAATCATGAAAAAAATAAAATGTCAATACATTCTTGTGCCACTTCAAAGAATAGAAAGTCACTCAAAGATGGAATAATATTAAAATTAGAATGGCTATTGCCAAAGACAAGAAGACTAGAGACTCTTAAAATAAGACTAAGAACAAGAAAGGCATTGACAAGAATGAAGAAGGCTTCACTCTTGTCTCTATTTATACTATCTAGCTAAGAGCTACATGGCAATGTTCTATATGACCTCTAATGTATGTCCAATTTATAAGATATGTATTCAATTTGTAAGACACATATCAAACTTGTAAGACAAGTTTCTCATATGTGCATCACATATTTAATTTTTTCTACAAGCTATCAATATGTGCAACATGTGACTAATTTGTTGGTCAAGTTTTTAGCCTATCAATCACTTATAGCCATGCATAAAGGTGAAATCACATCTATAAAGCTTCTAAGAAGCTTTCTTCTAAGATATTATCAAATCAACCTACTTCTACTTATTTTTGCCTATCCATACTAATTAAATAATTATTGGAATAAATCTTATGTCTATGATAATTACCCCTTTTTAGACTGATATGCTTATTTGTTGCAGTTTGATATTTTTTTTAGAAAGAATGGATTACCTCTTTGAGTAGGATATACCACTATATTTTAGAGATTGCAGATTATCTTCATTTAAATCAATATTATTTAATAATATTTCTTTTCAATATAAAAAATATTACATTAAAAGCTTATTGATTTTTTTTTATCAATATGAAAGTAGATCAAGTCATAGGAGGTGCATCTTCACAAACAAAGAATAAAATAGTAGCTCTTATAAAACTTTGAGCTTTTTTGGATAATATATGAAAAGAAATAATATTTTTTTATAATCCAAATAAAAAACTTTAAATAAAGTTAGTATCTAAAAAAACTAAATAAGAGATTCACAGTTTGTAACAAAAAATTATTTGATTGAGAAAGTATAACTAGATATCATGGTTGTTGTATAATTATCCATTCATCTAAAAATATAATAAGGTTTAAAAGCCTTTAAATTAATTTATCTTTTATATTGCTTCAACCATCATCTTTTTAACAAAAGAAGGTAGTTATTAGATTCTTCATATAACCATATCACATAAAATAATACCATATAATCTACACCTCTTACTTACATGCACAAATTATAAATTTGACTTAGGAGTTGAGAAGGTCTTTGATCAACTAATTTAACTTTCATAATTGCTTTATGAGTAATTTTCAATGCTTACTTATTCATAGTAGATTCAAGAATAATATTAATATTACTTCTATCATCTACTATAACCTTAGAAATAATTTTATTTATAATTTTTACATCTATCTCAATAGATTCATATTCTCAATTCTCTTTTTTTTTTTTTTTTTTTTTTTTTGTACCACAATCTAAATCTTCAATTTTAATTCTAAAATGAGGATAAAATTTATCTTTCAATCCAAATTATGAGATAATCTCAATTAAGAGTTACTTATAATTTGTGATGTAAAATATAAGAAGCAATAAATAATAATAAAGGAGAAGAACAACACAAAATAAGTGAAATATGTGCAATTAAGAAATTATATACTACAAAACTAGTTATAGGCTTTCATTAGATTTTTATCCAATAAAAAATAAAAATAAAAAATAAAAGTTTTATTTTTAAATAAATAATTTTTTATTTTTTAATAATATAAAAAATATCTAAATCTAATTTACTATGAATAAGTTCTGATATTTTTAAGATAGAAGGTAAATAATAAAAAAATTAAATAAATAATTTTTATCTCAAGAATAACTTGCTTAAGAGATGAAGAGTTCAAACCTCTCCAAGGCTCACAAGTAGTATATATGGGTGTCCTAGAGAGGCCATGAGGCCTTAGTTTTATCCTTCTATCTACATCCAAGGTGCTACAACCCATATAGAATTTATACACTTCCTTTCCTACAAAGACTATATTAGTTGTTGGTCCTATTTTCTACTAGTAGAATTAATTTTTTTTGCATTTTTGACTTCACTACAGTATTTAAAAACACCCAATTAGCCTAAGAACCTTGTATGGCCTTCAAATCTTGCTCCATTTCTTCATAATGGCTCCCAAGGTGGTAAAACTCATATTTATCAAAGTCTTTAAAATTGCTCTGAAAATTCCTAAAAAATTCTAAATAAATTCTAAATAAACTTTAAAAATTCCTATAATATTTTTAAAATGATAACATCAATTTGAAACTATTTTATTCTACCTTGGTGATTTTTTATAATAGTAAAATTAATTTAAATCAACTAAAAATCCTAATTTTTATATAAATAATTAAAAAAATATGAGATTTTTTTTTTTTGCTTCTTCTACCTAATAAGCATTATTTATATATTTTTAATAAGTAATACATATAGATAGAAAGCCAATGTAGATATTAATTTCAATAACTAAATATTAATTCTTATAATTAAGAAAAAATACTAAACCAACTAAGATAATTGCCTCTAAGACTTATTAAGACTCTAATTTTATAAATTTTCTCTAATAAGATCCTTGTAATTTTTAAACTCTTCTAAATTCTAATAAATACTTGAATAATCTCTAATATTAATATTTTGATATTTAAATAATTCAAAAGTATAATTTCAACTAATCTATCAATTAAGATTTATTGGTGGGATTTATATATAAAGACCATTTGAAACTATTTGTAAGAATAGTAAAAATTCTACTCTTGTCTTTGATACAATCTATATGGTCTTTGATGCATCATATACAAAGTGCATCAAATATAAGACCATATATGGTCTTATCCAAAGTATATCAAACTTAATTAAAAAATTTAATTTTCTAGCATCTTGAACCACCACTTACATCCTTGGAGTAAGTAATTATCTTTTTATTTTTTAATCAAAGATCTCCTTTCTTCTCTTTTTGAAAATTTCTATGTGTTGGTCTATAAATCTTTGATTCTCAATTAGTCCTTTTAAATGTCCTAACCATTCTTTCAAAGATTCATAAGTATCCAATATTTTATCAATAATAATGTATAAAGATGGAACTTCAAATTCTATAGGCAAAATAGCTTCTATTCTATGTACAAAAAAAAAAAATATAGCTTATTATAGAAATAGAGAAAGTTTGCTTTCAAAAAGCACTGGGCTTTTGGCTATCACAAATTTCTCAATCAAATGTCAAGATAGATAAAAATTCCAAATTTATATAAAATTATCTTTAAAAAAGGCTATTATATTAAGCACATAAGCCTCAAATATTCTATAATCTCTAAAATGTAAGAAAGTACACTAAATCCTTTATTAATCTTAAGGGGATTTTTTTCCAAACTTCAATAGTATATATCTATAAATTGGACCATCCACAAGTAGTTAAATTTTATATAAAGTATTAATATATTCTTAACAATTATCATAAAAAATTTCAACTATCAATTTGTTGCCAATCTTTAAATATTACCAAAATCCTAATAATAGATTCAAATCTTTCTTTATAAACACATGTGTGCTAAATTCTTCATATCTTACAAATTAAATGTCCAAATATTATAAAACTATTAAGTATGTAAGATAGTGGATTAGCAAAGAGATAAGGAAAAGATTACAATACTAAAATGATTTCAAGAACAAAGAACTAGATGGACAAGAACAAAAAATTAGATGATTGACAAGAATAAAGAACTAGATTGATATGAAGAAACAAGGCAACACTTTAAATTACTCCAAGACTTGTATTGGCAAGACTAAGGTGTATTTTTCTTACCTCCTATTTATATTATAAGTCCTATATCCTATTGAACCTTCTAAGAATATCTTAAAAGATTTTAGAAGATTAAAGAAGATTTTTAAAGATTGAAGAAGATTCTAGAAGACTAAGGTAAGTTTGAGAAGACTAAAGAAGATTTTAAAAGATTTTAGAAGGCTACGGAAGGTTCTAAAAGATTAAAAAAGATTCTAAAAGATTCTAAAAGAGTATAAAAGATTCTAAAAGATTAAAGAAGGTTCTAAAATATGGTAACTTGAAGTATGTCTGTGACATCACCTTCTTTTCTAAAGACGAGTTTCATGAGGAGTCAGAGTGATTTGATGATTAAATCATATATGCAAGAAATCTAAAATTTGTCAGAGTAAAAAAAATAATATATCTCATCTTTTATTCATTGATTACTAATTCAATAAGACCTTTGAGGTAGCATTGATGACTTCTAGATATAACTTCTATTGTATCAATGTTCCATCTAAGAATTTGTTCTTTATTACAACCTTCAAAATATCCTTCAAATATAATTTTTAATCCACTTGAAATCATCCATTCAAATTCAAGGAATATTATTAAAGTTCAAATATTTGAATCAAGATTTTTGTGATGAGGCCATATCTCCAAAGATTCTAAACGTGGCCTTACTTGGCATTGGAATACTCCTTCTTCGCCTTGTACATGTTCTTTAAATCCAATAGATTGTGAAAGTTGCAATGATTTACAAGTCACTTATGTGGCAGAAGAGTCTTTTGATTCTTATTCTTGCAAATTCTTTGAAACACAAAGATTTTATATAATAACTAATAAGCTTCTAGTAGAATCTATTCTATCTTGGAAAAAATAACTATATATGAGTGAAGGTCATGATGTGGCTTTTTTTCTTTTATATTAGTCTTCTATTGTTAGTAAAAAAGTATTATTTAGAAGCTAAGAGATGTTGGTGTCCACAAAAATCTTCAATGGCGATTGAATCCAAGTTTTTTAGAATATCATTGATGAGATTTGAAAACTTTTTCAAGTGCATTTCTAAGATTATCTAAAGATTATTATGTTCTTTTACTAACTCCATAGTCCTTTTAATGGATGAAATATTCCAATCATCCATATTTTATACATAAATCTAATATTTCATCCACTTTATATTCAAGCTCTTGATTAACTTCAATTGAGGTTGATAATAGAAGAATTTTTATATTAATAATTAATTTATAATAGGTTTTTAAAAATAAGACATGGAAGACCAAATGAATGTATATGCTACTTGATAGTTCAAGATGGAAACTTACTGGATTTATTTGGAATAGAATTATAAATGGTCCAAGTCTTTAATAGTCTAATTTCCGTGATGGTCAATTTGTTTATATATTTCATCAGAGTAGCCAGATATGATCTCCTATCTTGAACTTTGGTTGGTTTTTGTGATGAATATCTATATAGTCTTTATATCAACCTTGAGCCATTTGCAGTTGGAATTTTAATTTTTTATAGATGGCTTTTAAATAGATAGCTTGATTTTCTATAGTAGGATTTTTCAGATTTTTAATTTGGAATGGATTTGTTATAGGGTGGTATCTATAATTTGAGAAGAATAGAATTTGCTTCATCAAAGAGTGTTTGGTATTATTATATGCAAACTTATAGGTCTATTTAATCATCTTATTGATAATTTATATTGCAATAAAGATATTATTTTAAGATTTGATTCATCCATTCTATTTGACCATTGATTTGAAGATAATAAGTTGATGAAAGGTTGAAATAGTCTTCTCCAAAATTTTGATACAAATTGTGGTCCTCAGTCTAAAATGATGTCATTTAAAAGGCCATATATTCAATAAATATTATCAATAAAAATCTTGGCCATTTCCTCTCGAAAAATAGTCTTGTTACAGGGGATAAAATATGCCATCTTGGTAAAATACTACCACTATAAAAATTGAATCTTTTCTATTAGAAATTGGAAGGTTTGTAATGAAGTCCATAAATAATGATTGCCATGGGTCTTTAGGAACTAGAAGTGGTTGGAAAAGTCTATATGATTGGTGTCTTAGGATCTTTACTTGAGCACAAATTTTGCATGATTGGATGTATTTCTTTACCAATTTTTATATTTGAGGCCACCAATAATCTCTTGATATTAATTTGAAGGATTTATTGAAGCCAAAATATCCAACTATTGGAAGATCATGTCGTACTTGAAGAACTTGAAGTCTTACAAGGCCTCGAGGAACATATAAAAGATCCTTGAAATACAACAATCCGTTCTTGAACTTAAAATTATTATTTTTTTCTACCAATATATTTTTTAAATGTTGCTAAATGCTATCCACAAATAGATCTATCTTCATTGCTTTTTGGATTTTTGTCTTGAGAGTTGTATCTGCACAAATAGATATTATCAATGTCTTCAATTGCAAATTGGACAGCTCCAACATGATTGATTTTTGCTGATCCAATACAATGTTTCTTATTCTTAATATAAGATATGACCGTCAAGAAAGGGCATCTAATTTCTCTTGAAGTTTTTTTAGAGAATATATAATCATAAAATCAAACCAAAATAATGACATGCTCCATCGTGTTTGATGATGATTCAAAATTTGGGCACCCATAAATTACTCCAAATTTTTGTGTTCAGTGTATATTATAATCTTGTATTGAACGTCCTCTAGCAAATGGCACCATTCTTTAAAAGTATCAATAATTGCCAATAGTTCTTTATAATGGATCTTATAACTGATTTTTACAATTGAAAATTTTTGAAAGTGAAATACTACTAGATAAAATTGACCATCATCACAAATTTGAAAAAATACAGATCCAAGTGTAAAATCTGAGGCATCCATTTCTAGAATGAATGGTTTTGTTCGATCTGTATGGATAAGTATAGGAGCCAAAGTAAAGGATTCTTTTAGCTTCTTGAATGATTTTTGGCCTTACTGACCTAAACAAATTTTTTCTTGCTTGTAAGTTATACTAATAAAGTTGCAATCTTGGAATAATCCTTGATAAATATTTTATAAAAATTTACAAATCCCAAGAAATATTGTACATTTCTAATTGATGATAATTGTTTCCACTCTATAATAGTTTGTATCTTCTTTGGATCTATAAAAATCTCATTTTTAGAAGCAATATATCTCAAAAACTTGATTGATGGTTGATAAAAAGAGTACTTTTTTAATAGGCATATAATCCACTTTCTTGTAGTTTCTCAAATATCATACGTATATAGTATTTATATTCTTGTTTGTTCTTAGAAAAGATGAAGATATCATCTAAATAAATGACTATAAAGTCATCTAAGTATTTCCGTAAGATATCATTTATCATATATTGAAAGACTGCAGGTACATTTGTAAGTCCAAAAGGCATAACATTGTACTCAAAATATCCATATCTTATACAAAATATTTTCTTCTATTAATCTCCTTCTTTGATCCTAACTAAATTATAAGCACCTCTTAAATCAATCTTTGTAAAGATCTTTGCTTGTCCTAATTATTTTAATAATCTTAAGATGAATGATAATGGATAGCAATTTTTTATAATTATCTTATTAAGACCTTGATAGTGAGTATATATATGTAAAGAACCATCCTTCTTCTTCATAAACAAGATAGAAGTTCATGCACGTGATTTTGAATGTTTAATAAAATTCTTAGTTAGATTTTCATCAATATATTCTCACAAGGCTATACGGTTTGTTTGTAAAAGATTATAAATTAGACCAAATGGGAGTTGAGATCCATCTTGTAATTTAATTGCATAATTATAAAGACAGTGTTCTAGTAACATGTCTACTTTTTTTTTTTCAAATATATCTTTAAGGTCTTGGTATTGACTAGGAATATCTTGCTTCAGTTGCTCCATTGGATCTTTCATTGGAATAGCATACAATGCGAATGCACCCTCTTTCTTTTCTACTTGCATAAATGTTTTAGCTCCAAAAAATGAAATAGCACCTTGTTTCCTCTTTTGATGTTTGGATCTTGAGAAAATCTTTTATAAATTCCAATTAATATCAAAATTATGTAATTCAAATAAAAAAAATTCAATCATAGTAGAATTTGTTGGACATCAAATTATGTTAAAGATAATGTGTGATACTTGATGTCCTAGTATCACTTCTAATAGTTGAATTTCTTCAATAACATCCTCTAATACAAGGTTTTGTCTATCAATGATTTTAATTGGTGTGAAATGGATCTTCTTTACAAGTATTAAGTTGTACTTGATTACAAAATCTTTATCCATAAAGTATATTAAGGCTTCAATATTTAAAAGAATTTTAATAGAATTCTCTTCTTTTAGGGTTCTTATATGTACATGAAATATAAAATAGGATGTTGGATCCGGAGGTTGGAAGAGATTTTTTTCTGGTACATTAGATTTGAGGGTGTCTAATCGTAAGGTCCCTATTGTAGCTAGATGTCTTCATTCTTTGACTTCTCCAATTTAGATGTTATAACTCGTGCCTTGAATTCTTTAGACTTATTTAGATAATTTGTTGCCGTATAATTAGATCTTCAATAATATAGATATAAATTCTCTTATCAACGTCTAGTCTTTTCTGCCAATATTAATGGCTTCAATTGAGTTGCATCAATCTGCATGGATTTAGAATATGTTATTGGCTTCTCTGATACTCTTGAAGATGTAGCAAACGTATTTTGATAGGTATTGCTAAAAATTAATCTCCTTTCTTATTGTAACTTAAATAGACGATTGTTACAAATAATAATTTTAAACATGAATTCTACTAAGCTTTTAATTCTTGGCATTATGATCAATGCTTTATATTATCTTTTAGGCCATAATAGAATTGAGTCATAAAAGCCTCATTGTTTCAATCAAGATCACAAATAAGTTGTTGAAATTCTGCGGTATCATACTGTAATTCTTTATAGTATCTAAAAACTAGTTAAAATATATAATATATACATAGATTCTAATATATATTAGAATAGTTAAAAAAGTAAAAAAAAGAGTTAATATAAAAAACTTTATTTTAGATTTTTACATAATTTGGTTATGGGATTTAAATTAAATAGGACCTAAATATTTAGTATAAAGCCTTGAGAGGCAATTGGGGTCCAAAGAAGAAGAATTAAACTACTAAGAGGCTTATACGGAAGGATGAAGACAAATTGTGGATGAATGAAGACAAGAGGTGAAGTTCTTCATTCCTATTGATCAATGGTCATGTCCAATAGGCTTTGAGGAGGCTGCCTGCAACAAGAAGAAGGATTTCGGCAACTTTAGGGAGGCCATTTGAAATTCAGAGACTAGGATTAGAAAGCTTGTTTTTTGAACTATAATTTTGGTATAAGAATCAAGGGATTTGGAGTTTTAATGAGGGAGGAGTAGGCACTTGAAGTTAGGGTATACAAATTATATCTACTGTCACTCTTTTGAGGATTGGAGAAGTTATACAAGAGTTTTTGGAGATTGAGAGGTGCGGTTGGAGAGGTGGTTTTAAGATCTAAATTTGATAAAGAAAAATTACTAAAATTATAGTTTTGAAGAAAGAGATATTGGGAGTCAAAGATAATAGATCATATTCCAAGGTAGTAAGTAGGCTATTTTATTGATAGTAATGGGATTTGCCATATCTTGAGTTTCTAGATGAATTTTTGTCTCAAACTTTTTAAGAAGGTATATTATTATACTAAAAAACTATTCATCAAAGTTTCATAGTATTTGGACTTTTAGATTGTGAGATATGAAGAATTTAGTACATGGGTATTTGTAAAAAAGGGTTTGAAGCTACTAGTAGAATTTTAGCAATATCTAAAGATTGGTAATGAATTGATAGTTAAAATTTGTAATGTTATTTGTAAAAAATACATCAATACTTCATATAAATTTGGAATAGATTTGGACTGTTGGATTAAAAGTTATGGATTGTTGAAATTTGGAAAAAATTTCCTTATTACAGGGGAATGAGGATTTAGAGTATTTTGTTATAATTTGAGTGTTTTGTGAAATAAGACTTATATATAAGATGCAATAGCCCTATAAGAAAGATTTTCATATAAATTTGAGGTTTTTATTAATTTGAATCTTGATTGAGTAATTAATAGCAGCCAGAAGCCCAACGCTTTCTTGAGGTAAATTCTCTCTACCATGACAGGAGTATAAATTATAATTGAACATTGTCTTTATCATATGTTTTGAATCTTCCTTTTTGCTACCCTCTCTTCATTACTATCTCTAAATACAACAGTAAATCATTACATAAAAGCCTCCAAATTATATAGGATTGGAGAATTCTTTTCAAATAGTGGAGCAAACCATGATGAAGTACTTCTTAATAAAAGAGTGCTTATAAGAGCGACTTGAGTGAATCCATCCAGATAACGAAAAGAATATAATTGTAATTAAAGCCGTACTTATTGCACAAACCTTTAAAAGTTGGATCTTGTTCCATCAAATTTATCACGCATACTAGCCTTTGGCTCCTTCATGATAATCCTTGGTGCTTCTAGAGAGGTTACATTGTTGTATGTTGTAAAGTCTTGCTTGAAAATGGAGTGGGCACTTGGCTGTAGAAGATAAAAAGAAAATAACAACAACAAGTTTCAATACTTCTAATAGAATTATGTAAAATTTACAATTAAAGACTAACAAGTATATCTAACCATTAAAAATTCAATTAGATTTTTAATTAATTATAAAAGAATATAAAAATCCTAAAAAACTTCTAAAGAAGTCATAAAGAAATAATAAAGAAATCTTAAAAAAATATTAATATAAATCTTAAAAAAATATTAAAATAAAAGTCCTTAAAAATACTCAAAATAAAAATTATAATAAAATTTTAATCAAATTCTAATCAATCCTTAATCAAATCCTAATCAAATCCTAATTAAATCCTATTCAAATTTTAATCAAATCTTATTCAAATCCTAATCAAATCCTAATCAAATCCTAATCAAATCCTAATCAAATCTTAATCAAATCCTAATTAAATCCTAATCAAATCCTAGTCAAATCCTATTCAAATCAAATCCTATTCTAATCAAATCTTATTCAAATCCTAAATCCTAATAAAATCCTAAACAAATTTTAAATAAATCCTAATAAATCCTAACCAAATCCTGAATAAATTCTAAAAAATCCTAATTAAATCCTTATCAAATCCTAACAAACACTAGCAAATCCTAATCAAATCCTACAGCAGATTAAAACTACAATAGCTGATAATCTAACTATTGATCTTAGTCCAAATTTTGCACATTTTTCATTAATTAAAAATATTCACAAACAAATTGAAGGAGATTTAACTTATCAAATGAAAGTTAAGCTCAAATTTCTACTCGGATATAGGCTGCCCTCCTTGTCCAACCTAGATGTCAAATTCTCAGTATAAATATCTTCATTGTGCATCATTCAATTTCTCTCATATTTCATATATAAATAAAAGTTTTAGTCTACTATCCATAAAAATAATTTTCACCTCAATCCAATTAATAGATTGCTAAATATATAAGAAACTCTTATTGACCTTTAAACCCCAACTTTTGAGATCCTAACTTATTTGAACTTTAATAACTTCCAATTGAATTATTTGATCAAGCTCAAACTAATAATATGTATTAATCACAAGTACAATTACAAACTCTCAAATTTTCATCTATAGGTCTATAATCAAACTCGCAAAATACTCAAACTTGTAAACTCCTCTTTATTTCACAAAATCTAGAATCACTTGATACAACCTTGACTTTGCAAAGCTCTTACAAAGCCAATTTTTCTCCAAATCATTCAAAATTAATACTCAAACAAAACTTTTTAAGTTTGCTTATTAATCTAATTCTTTGATTTGCAAAAAAAGACTTAACTTGTCATAAACATGCAGTTTTGTACCTCATGGTATCGGGGTAGAGAGAATCTGCCTCAAGAAAGTGTTGGGCTTCTGGCTGCCACTAATTACTCAAGCAAGATTCAAATATAATAAAAACCCCCAAGTTTATATAAAAGAGATCTTCATAGGGCTATTACATCCAATATATAAGCCTAATTTCCTCAAAACATAACAAAATACTCTAAATCCTCATTCCCCCATAGGAAGGGAATTTTTCCCGAACTTCAATAACCCATAACTTTTAATCCAACCATCCAAATCTATTCCAAATTTACATGAAGTATTGATGTATTCTTCAAAACTACCACCATGAATTTCAACTGTTGATTCATTATCAATCTTTAGATATCGTCAAAACCCTAGCAGTAGCTTTAAACCCTTGTTTACAAACACCCGTGTACTAAATTCTTTATATCTCACAGTCTAAAAGTCCAAATGCTATGAAACTTTGATGTATAGCTTTTTAGCATAATAATACACCTTCTTAGAAATTTTGAGACAAAAATTCATCAAGAAACTCAAGATATGGCAAATCCCATCACTATCAACAAAATGGCCTACTTACTGCCTTGGAATTCAATCTGCTGTCTTTGACTCCCAATAACTCCTTCTTCAAAACTCCAAATGTAGTAATTCTTCCACATCAAGTGTAGAGCTTGAAATCTCTTCTCTAGCCGCACCTCTCGATCCAATCCTCAAAAGAATGACAGTATGTTTCATATTGATACCTTATCTTCAAATGGCTATAACTTCTTTATTCTAACTCCAAATCCTCTAATTTTTGTACACAAATTGTACCCAAAATCCTAAACTTTACAATCCTAGCTTCTGATTTCCTAATGGCCTCCTTGAAGTCGCCGAAACCCTTGTTAAGGTCGCGGGCAGCCTCCTCAAAGCCCATTGGGCATGGTATTCAACCAATAGGGATGAAGTTTTCCATTTCTTGCCTTCATCCGACCATGCCTTTATTTCATCCCTCCCAATTAGCCTCCTGCTAGCTTATATTTTCATCCTTAGGCTTCCACCTTCTCTCAAGGCTTCATACTAATCATTTAGATCTTGTAATTTTTAAATACCATAATCAAAACAAGTAAAAATAAAATAAAGTTTCTTCTATTAATCTCTTTAATTTATTTTATTAACCATTCTAACACATATCTAAATTTATAAACATATTATGATTTTTGAGAGGATTTTACATACTGTAAGCAATTTTAGTACGACAACGATCTGATTTCAATCTAAGTTCACAACCGGTCCTCTCCGGGTATCAACTATGAAAATTTTAAGATAAAATTTATTAAAACCTATTTTTAATTCTTTCTTAAAGATGCCCATATTATTTATTTTTTTAATCTACTTTATTTTATCTTATTTATGGCTATACAAAGTAAATAAAATCCTCTTCTATAAAAAGATAACATTAACACCTTTTACTTTTTACTACTTTCTTGTCTATTATCTATAATTTTGAAATAATTTGCTAAAATATTTTTATTTGAGCTCTTATATATTATAATCATTCTTTTTCACTTTTATCTAATGGTTGTTTTACTACATGACAACATGCATAACTTGTCTATAGCCTGCTTTCTTCAATTAAATAATTTTTTATTGCAAACTGTAAATCTCTTGCTTAATTTTTTTAAATACTTATTTTATTTATAAATTTCTTTTTAGATTATAAAAGAATGCCATTTCTTCTCATATAATATCCAAAAGAGCTTAAAGATCTATAAGAATTGCTATTCTATTCTCTATTTGTGAAGATTATAAATTCTACCAATGAATCTTAATTAGTAGATTATTTAAAATTATATTTTTAAATTATTTGAATATCAAAATATTAAGATTAGAGATTTTATTTGATCATTTAAGTATTTATTAAAATTTAGAAGAGTTTATAAATTACAAGAGTCTTATTAGAGAAAAGTCATAAAATTGGAGTCTTAATAAATCTTGGAGGTAATTATCTTAATTATTTTAGTATTTTCTCTTAATCAAAAGAATTAATATTTAGTTATTGAGATCAATATCTACATTGGCCTTCTATTTATATATATCACTTATTAGAAATATATAAATATTACTTAATAGGTAGAAGAAGTATGAAAAAAAAATCTCATATCTTTGTAGTTATTTATGTAGAAAATAGGATTTTAAGTTCTTTCTAGGACAATCTATATGGGACTTGTGTACCTTCCTTCCTACAAGGACTATACTAGCTGCTGGTCATCCTATTTTTCACTAATAGAACTAATTTTTTTATAATTTTGATTACACCATGGTGTTCAAAAATACCAAATTAGTCTAAGAAATCTTAAGTGAAGCTATCTTGTAATTTAGGTTGAGAGATGAAATTTACCTTCACAAGGATGCACCTTCTATGGCTAGATCCACTTTTGTATTAATAAAAAAAAAATCACCAAGCCATTAGTGTAGTATTTTCTATAATGAAAAAAAATATTTTTCAATAATATTAATTTAAAAGAAGATATTTTGTAACCTCTAAAATGTAGTGATATATCCTAGAAAAAGAATAATCTACTCTCTTTAAAGAAAAATCAAATTCCAGCAAGTAAGCATATTAGTCTAGAAGGAAGTAATCTGCATTCCTCTAGAACACAATAGTATCTTCTAGAAGAGAAGTAATCCACTTTCTATCAAGAGATCAAAGCTTTGATATGATTATTTAAATAGTCTTGTTAAATTTTCAAGGATGTAAGATAGCAAATTAGCAAAGAGACAAGGAAAAGATTATATAACTAGAATGATTTTAAGAACAAAGAATTAGATGATTGATAAGAACAAAGAATTAGAATGATATGAAGAAATAAGGCAATATTTTAGATTATTCCAAGACTTATATTGGCAAGATTGAAGTGTACCTTGATCTTACCTCTTATTTATACTACAAGGCCTATGTCCTATTGAATCTTCTAAGAATATTTTAAAAAATTCTAAAAGACTAAAAAAGATTTTAGAAGACTAAAGTAAGTTTGAGAAGACTAAAAAAGATTTTAGAAGATTTTAGAAGACTTTGGAGGATTCTAGAAGATTGAAGAAGATTATAGAAGATTTTAGAAGACTATGGGAGGTTCTAGAAGATTGAAGAAGATTCTAAAAGATTTTAGAAGATTTTAGAAGATTCTAGAAGATTAAAGAAGATTTTAAAAGATTCTAAAAAACTATAGAAGATTTTAAAAGACTACCAAAGGTTCTAAAAGACTACAAAAGATTCTAGAATGTAGTGACTTGAAGTATGTCAATGATAGAAACTTTGATATATAGCTTCTAAGCATAATAATTCACCTTCTTCAAAATTTTTAGACAAACATTCATTTGAAAGCTCAAGATATAGTAGAAATCATCACTATCAACAAAATGGTCTACTTACTACTATGGAATTTAATCTGCTATCTTTGACAAATTCCAAATATAATAATTCTTCATGCAAGATGTAGATCTTAAAATCACCTCTCCAACTATATTTGTTGATCTCGAAAAGCCCTTGTATAATTCCTTGTATCTTCAAAAGAGTGATAGTAGATATGATTTGTATACCTTAATTTCAAGAAACTACTCCTCTCTCATAAAAATTCCAAATCTTTTGATTTTTATATCAAAATTGTAGTACAAAAAAAATCTTTCTAATCCTAGCATTTGATTTTCAAATATATTTTTTGAAGTTTCCAAAATCCTTCTTCTTGTTACAAATAGCCTATTAAAAGCCTATTAGATATGACCATGAACCAATAGAAATAAAGATCTTTATCTCTTGCCTTCATTTGTCCATACCTTGTTTTCATCCCACCAAATAAGCCTCTCAGTAGTTTAATTTTTTATCTTTGGATCCCAATCTCCTTTCAAGGCTTCATACTAAACATTCAGGTCCTATATAATTTGAATGCTATAATCAAAATAAATAAAAATATCCAAAATAAAGTTTTTTATATAAATTCTTTTTAATTTGATCTACTTATTATTCTAACACATATTAAAACTTATGAATATATTATGTATTTTGAGTGATTTTTACATATTATAAGTAATTACAATACAACTATAAAGTCATGCGTTAGTTAGAATTTGTTTCACAATTAGAGATTAGAAAACAAGGCCAAGGATAGTAGAAATAATTTAAAAATTTTAACACTTAGATACCACAATAATCAGATGGATTAGATAAAAGGCAATTTGTAAGACACCCTGCAATAATTAACTATGCCTCATGGAAGTCATTACTTCCTACAAGTATAGGTTTAATCCAAAAAGAAATCATATCGACCATCAACTTGACTTTACTTCTCTAAAAAATGTCTAAAAGTTGAAGCAATTATCACAAATACAACGAGGGTCTATTTAATAAAAAAAATAGATTAGAAAAAAATTTAGTGCATATAATTAAATATTTTAGTATTCAATTATACTACAAGATGATAGAATTGTTAAGATGTTACTCTTAAGATAACAAGTCCTGCCATATTCTTTTTTAAATATATTTAAAATTTCAAACAAAAAAAAGAATTAAGGTTTGGAATCCACCAAGTTTTTCCTAGTCGTGCTTTTTTTTTTCTTTTTTTCTTTTTTTTCTTTCTAAAATTTCAAATAAATTAAAGAGCTAAAATTTGAAATCCACCTAATTTTGCTAAGCCTTGATACTTCCTTGCTTTTATCTAAAATTTTAAATAAATTGAAATGCTAAGATTTGAAACTTATCAAGATTAGTCTTTATACTTGAAGTTGTATTTAAAATCCAATGTTTGTGCTTTTGAAGTAACAACCAATATAAAGTGAACTACCAAATAATACTAATACTAATACTAAATTAATCAAATATTATTTAAAATTAGAAATAATAATATTATATAAAACATAAATTAATGGATAAATAAAATATATTAAATTTATATCAATATATAAAATTTAATATACATATAAAATAAAATAAAAAATAATAATATTAATTAATAAAAATAGTAGTAATTATTAAATATAAAAAATAAGATGAAAAAAGAAAGAAAAAAATATCAAAAAAAAAAAAAGATAAAAAAAAAATTAAATTAAATTAAAAAAAAAGTTAAAAGCAAATTAAAATATTAATTAAGTTTAGTTTTTTATAAATAATAAAATAATAATTTTAAATTAATGATTTTATTTTTTTTTTATTTTTTTTATCATTCTTTTAATTTAATTTTATTTGATTATTATTATTTTTTTATTTTTTTTATTTTTTTATTTTTTTTTATTTTTTATTATAATTGAATATAACTAAGATAAAATTTATAATACAAAATTTAAAAGTACAACATAAAATCAATAATATAAATGATTGAATAGATAGAAATTACTAACCTTAATTGTATTCCATTGAAGGTAGCAACCTCTCTCCACTCCAAAAGTTGCCACAAATTTAATTTGGATTTGATATCATTGAATTTTGTACCACCACAACCTTAACTTTGATGCATTTATACTCAAAAATTTCTACTATTAATATTCAAAAATATACTCAAAAGTTTCATATTCACACATACAATTAAAAGCGCCACTTCTCAGCAAACACACCATTTATGTGAGGGTAAAATTTATCCCTCAATCCAAATTATAAGATGGTCTCAATTAAGAGTTGCTTGTAATTTGTGGTATATAATATAAGGAATAATAAACAACAACAAAAGAAAAGAACAACACAAAATTAATGAAATATGTACAATTAAACAATTGCATATTACAAAACTAGTCACAATTTTTTTATTAGATTTTCATCCAACAAAAAATAAAAATAAAAAATAAAAATAAAAAATAAAAATTATATTTTTAAATAAATAATTTTTTATCTTTTTAATGATGTAAAAAATATATAAATCCAAATTACTATGAATAAATTATGATAGTTAAAAATAAAAGATAAATAATAAAAAAATTAAATAAATAATTTTTACCTCAATGATAACTTGCTTAAGAGATTAAGAAATCAAACCTCACCAAGGCTCACAAATAGTATATATAGGTGTCTTAAAGAGGCCACAAGGCCTTAGTCTTATTAGCCTATCTACATACAAGATATTACAATCTGTATGGAACTGTAGAATAGGTAGGAATTTTAGGATTTACAATACATAGTTTGTAGGATTAAGAATAGGCAGGAAGCCGATGAATAGCCAATTTAGAAGGCAGAATGGATGAAGAAGTTAGAAAAAGTAGTTATCATCGATTGTGTAGCAGTTAACATAGATGGGATAAATATAAATTGATTCGGTATAGAGGAGTTAGGACCAGACTGTGTTAGTCCTGAGCCGGGATAAGCTTGGTGCTACCTCTTTCTTTTCTTTTGTTAGACTGTAGTGGAGGATCCGGATTCTATTCCAAAGGATTATACCATGTCAATGATGAAATATAGTAATAAAATAGAAAATTTTACATATGTGGATGAGTAAGAAATTATAATTGTTTGATGTATGAGTTCATTGTGGTGAATTGGACGTCGAAGACCAGATATGTCAATAAAGTTTGATTGTAGATGAAAGTGTTATGCCGTATTGATTGTGAGAGTTGAGTAGTGAAGGAGAATATTGGAGAAACAATTTGTTTCAAAAGACGTTCTTGGTGAGGAATTATTTCCAATGATTAGAAAGAGAAGCGAGTGTATGCAGTCTATGGAAATGGTGCAATATTGCCGGTTGTTGTTATGAGCTCAGAAGAAGACAAAAGATTACAATAGGAGAATTGGTGGAGGATTGTGTCACAAAGTTTATCTTTAATTGCGAAATAGCAGAACCAATAGAATGGACGGCATTATTTTAAAAAGCGTATATGTATGCATTGGACTCTAATGTTCAGAAGGTGGTTAGTTGTGTGACCCTAATAGTTTAATTCAATGCGGATAGTCTCTCCCTGTATTCGAATCCTCTTTTATAGATTTATTCTAGGTAGTATTGGTAGCGTAAGTGAGACGAAGAAGAATAACAAGAACTTATGCATATCATTTCTTAAAAGGACTACACTTACTGCTAGTCATGTTTTTTACTATTTTTCAACTGGAATCATCCTTCCAATCTCAAGGAGTTTTATCAAAGCTTTCGCATTTGAATCAAGATTTTTGTAATAAGGCCATATCTCTAAAGATTTCAAATGTAGTCTTACTTGATATTTAATATTTCTTCCTTACCTTATTCATGTTCTTTAAGTCCAACGGATTGTGAAAGTTGCAATGATTCTCTAAGCACTTATGTGGAAGAAGGATCTTTTAACTCTTATTCTCATAAGTCCCTTAAATTGTAAAGATTTGATATAATAGCTAATAAGCTTTTAACAAGATCTATTCTATCTGGGAAAAAATGCCTATATACAAATAAAGGTCTTGCCATGGCTCTTTCTTTTTTATATTGGTCTTCTACTGTTGTCGTATTATAACATAGCTATAGGATGAAAACACAAAAGAAGATTTATATTATAAAAAAGCTTAGTTGAAGACTTAGTTATAAAATTATTTTAAAAAATATAAATAAATAAATTTTTAAAAATAAAGAAGTAATAAAAATATTTAGTGTTAATACTATTTTTTTTATAAAAAAAGCTTTTATTTACTTTGTAGGACCATAAATAAGATAAGACAAGATAGATTAGCAAAAATACAACTATAGGTATCTTAAGATCAAATCAAAGAGTAGTTTCCAGCAAAAATTATCTAAGAAATTCCTAGATTGATACTTGTGGAGGGCCGGTTATAATCCGGGGTTGAATCTAAATCCCAAGGTACAAAATAAGGCACGTATGGCAAATTGAAATTGCTTTGGTTGATCAAAAAGTGGGATTTGAGAGAAAACTGTAGAAGATTTCTTTAAATATTGGATTTGAAAGATTTGAATAGATATTGGCTTTATAAAAGCTTTGTAAAGTTAGGGTTGATTCAAGTGACTCTGATTTTTGTGAAATAAAAAAGGATTTATAATTTTGAGCATTTTGGAAGTTTGGTTATAGATCTATGGATGATATTTTGTAAATTTGTGATTGTAGTTGTGCTAAGTGCATGCTATAAGTTTAAGCTTGATATAACAATTCAATTTAAGGTTATTGAAGTTCAAGTAGGTTGAGATCTTAGAAATTCAATTTTAAAGATTAATGAAGATATCTAATCATCTACTAATTGGATTGAAGTAACAATTATTATATAAATGATAGACTTATTTTTTTTATCTGTATATGAATTTTAAAAGTACTTAGATGGTGCAAAAAGAAGATATTGGTGCTAAGAGATTAGCATTAAGGTTGGAGAAGGAGGCCGGTTTATACTCAAGAAAAATTTTAGACTTATCTTCTATTTGGTAAGTTGAATCTTCTTCAAAAATTTTATACATGTTGTCAATTTAATTATTGAAAGGTGTGCAAATTTTAAATTGAAATCAATGGTTCAATCATTAGCTATTAAGATTTTAATCTGCTATAGGATTATTAAGATTTGATTAGAAGTTGATTAAGATTTGTTTATGATTTAAGATTTTATTAGGATTTGATTAGGATTTATTTAGGATTTAGGATTTAATTTAAGATTTCATTAGGATTTGATTTATGGTTTGACTAAGATTTGATTTAGAATTTGACTTAAGATTTGACTAGAATTTAATTTAGAATTTGACTAGAATTTGAATTAGGATTTGACTAAGATTTGATTTAGAATTTGACTTAGGATTTGACTAGAATTTAATTTAGAATTTGATTAGAATTTGATTTAGGATTTGACTAAGGATTGATTAGGATTTGACTTAGGATTTAACTAAGATTTGATTTCAGATTTTGAATTAGGATTTGAATTAGGATTTGAATTAGGATTTGAATTAGGATTTGATTTAGGATTTGATTGAGATTTGATTTAGGATTTAATTAAAATTTTATTAGGATTTATTTAAGATTTAATTAAAGTTATATTAAGATTTATTTATGATTTAATTAAAATTTAATTAAAATTTATTTAAGATTATATTAGGATTGTTAGATTTTTGGTTAATTGCAATATATAAGTGCACCTTCTACAACAAAGTGCTTGATACATTCTCAAATATGACAACATATAATATAACATAAGTAGTGAATCCAATATGAAAATTTGAAGTAAGAGGTATTAGATTCTGTTCATTCTTATTTGGATTTGATAGAAAAAAAAAGCAAGAAAGTTGAAATTGGAACTTCAATGGGAGCTTTGAGTGGTTATTCAAACAGAGCCTCTAGTAGATTTTCTATTAGAAGACAAGGTATATATATGGATTCAAAGATTACAAGTATGTTTTAAGTATTTACATTATCTATGCAATAGCAACAATTGAATGATTGCAAGGAGGCTTTGGCAACCAAAGTATTATAAGTAGTAGTTAACAAGATTGATCAATTTGATGGAAAAGATATTTCAAAATATTTGTGTTGTATGCAAAAAGTGGAATTAAATTATATTTAAAAAAAAAATGATTGAATTATTTGAACTTGCAACAGTACCAAAGATAAAAAAACATGTGAAATCAATTATAGAGCATTTTGGAAGTTTATAGGAGATATTTTCACATGCATTAAAGGATGAATATTTCTTAAAAGACATTGATTAGATTATTAAGAAATTATTCTTAGAATGGATTGAGCAGTCTAACAAGAATTTGTAAGCTATGGAGCTATTAAAGAAGTATAAAAGATAATATTTTTGATTGCCAAAAATAAAAAAAATAATATTGGAGCCAAACAAGGTTGAATTATTTCTTTGAGTTGCTGATAGAGAATTACAAGAAAAATTGGAGGTTCTTTTTGAAGATAAATAGGAAGATGAGGGATTAACAACAAAGTGGAAGGATGTTGAAGATACTATGGAATTGCTTGCAAAATAAGAAAAGAAAAATGATAGGATTAGTATTCAATGAGTAATATAAGCATTTAGAATTCAAGTGTCTATTCTATGATCAACCATGCCTATTATCTAAAGTCTAATAGTTATATTGAACAAAGAAGATATGAGAGTTGATGAGATTATATATTATTGTATTGTTGTTTGGCTATCATATAAAAATATTATACATATATATTTAATATATAATTTATTTCATAATTAAGTGAGAGCCATATCAATGGACCTTTATAGATTACAAAATGTGATTCGATTATTAGTTTAGAAAGAATTTGTTTAAAAAGGCTATTATTGAGGTTTATACAATCTTTTTTTTTTTTGATAGTGATTTTTGAGGTTGATTTTATATTGATGATAATATTTATATATCTTAAATCACCATGGTTAGATATTAGTGATTCTTGAGATCTTATTTACTTTTTTTATTTGATATTTAGAACACATATTATATGAATCTTATTAAAAAAAGAATTGGAAAGGAATTTTTAGTATAAAAAGGAGTAGTTAGGCTATTCATGTAGATGAATGGAGATGGATGATAGAAGTTTCTATTCCTATTGGCTAGAAATCATGCCCAATGGACTTCAAGGAGGCTGCTTAAGGACTTATTAGGAGTTAGAGTTTGTCTTTTGATGGAATTTGAACATTAAAGGCTAGGAATAGCAATTTTGGATTTTTGGCTATGGTTTTGGTATAATTTTTATGTGATTTTGATTTTTTATAAATGAGATATAAGCACTCAAAGTTAAGGTGTTAAAATTGTATCTATTGCCACTCTTTTGAGCATAACTTGTGCGTACAAAAAACAATAGAAGATTGGCAATTAGGATTGAAAAGAACATTTTTTTAGCTACACTTTTTGTATATGGTTCAATGAAATCTATACTAGGATGAAGGAGATATTGAGAAGTGAAGTTAGTGCTTGTAAGCTAAGGATAGTAAGTAATCCCACTTTATTAGTAGTTATATTTTGAGCTATATCTTAGGCAATTCGATAAATTTTTGGCTCAAAATTTTCAAACACGTATATGTTCTTGCCACAAGATTATGCACAAAAATGTTGTGGCATTAGAATTTTGAATTTGTGAGATATGAAGAAAATAGTGCTCATGTGTCTTTGAACTAGGGCTTTAAGTATCTACTAGAGTTTTTAAAATATCGGACAATTGAAAATAAATCTATAGTTAATTCTTTTTTATAGTAAAACTTAAGATTTTTACCTATACTTTTAAATTTTTTTTAAAGAAATTGAATAATTGGATCATAAGTTATTGAATTCTAAATTTTAGAAAGAAATAAAGTCTAATAGGTGAATAAGCTATTGAAGGATATTATTACAATTTGAGTCTTTTATATAATCTAAAGAGATTTTTTAGGAGCCAAGACTTTATGTACAAATCTATTTGAATACTAGAGGATTTTTATATTAATATAACTTTCTTTTATAATATCTTTGTGTTATTCATCTTTTTTTTTTAATTAAGGACAAATCACTTATTGGAATCTTACCAATAAGTTATAAAAAAATTCTCTACAATCAAATATTCAGTATATTTCCAAATAAAAGATCATACCACAAGACAACATAGAATGTAAGATCTTTAAATTAAACTTGTAAGGCTTGAAGAGAAGACTTTTACAAACAATTCAAAGGCTACATTTAAACAAGGGTATGTACAAAGATGTAATTGATGTGATGATGTTTCTCATTCTTGAAAAGAATGCAATGAATTTAATAACATAATTTGACAAGGAATTATTTTTTGTAAGAATAGAAAAGTAGCATTAAAAGACATTAGAAATATTCTTTAAACCAACTTTGATAAGGGAGGTATAAAAGCATTGGTTTAAAATTATTCAATAACACATAGAATTGTGACATAAGAAGTTATAAGTTATGGTGGCAAGGTGGATGATAATTTCAATGGAAATATGAAAACAAGTGGATTTTGGTCTTTTGCCATTTTTATAATGCAAAAAAGAAAGATGCCATGAGAAGCATTATTAAAGATTGCTGCTATAATTTGTGGTGCTATAGATTGAGAAGATCTTGTAGAGGCTCTTTTAGTCCATGCATACATTGCTAGCAACCAACATAAAGTTTTAATAGAAGAAAAGAAGAGAAGGGATTTTGAGGATACTAGGCAAAAAAATTCCTCTAAGAGGCAAACTTGAGGAGACAAGGCTTGTGATATGGCTTTATAAGAATTATCTATAAAAGATGCTTCAACAATTTTAAAAAATATATATATATATATATATATAAAATAAAATAAATCAATGACTTATAAATCACTTTCCAATATTAAAGTAGCAAAAAATTTAAAATGGATGCTTGAAAAACATGTATTCAATGCTAAGGTTAAATGTACATTAAAAGAGATTCTATGGATTACAAAAAAAGAGTTTCATGATATTATTATTGATAGCATTAAACAAAAGAAGAAATTAACAAATTGAATAGGATTAAATCATACTATTGATGTAAAAATATATAAAGGTGAATAAGAATTTGATAATTGTTACAAGAAATCAACAAGTGAAAAGAGAGGTCATAAACAAGAAGTATATTTTGAAAATTAGAATGAAAAAAAATAGAGGCTTTAAGTCATTATACTTGAAAACATTGGACTAAAGTGACTACAAAAGTATTAGTGAAGATTGGAAATATAAAAGAACTAATTTTTATTTTAATTGATCATGGTTTAAAAATAAGTCTTATATTCAAAGATCTTTATAAAAAATAAAAATAGCCAATTGATATAGAATATAGATGGACAATACAAGTGGCTAACAATATGCAAGGTGACTTGTATGGAACTTATCCACATATCAAGATCCACATTAGTGATATTAAGAAAAAATTATGTGAATTGAAAACATTAAAAGATGATAAAAAGATTTTTGGTGTTTATGAAAAAAATAAATTAGAAGATTCTTTGGAATTGATTACATTAATTAGATTAAAAAATAATGATAAGATTATACAAATTCATTCAAAGAAAATTTATTCTATACTTAAATCTTTTCAAATATTAGAGATTATTGTAGAAACAAAATATAAGATAGTGGATAAGAAGATGAAACCTATTGCAGGATCTTTGCTAGAGGATTTAAATAATAAATAGAAGAAGCATCAAGAGAAAAGAATTTAAGAGATCCATAGAATATTGGACATCAATTTACTAAGAAAACTTTTAAATAATTATAGATTAAATCTAATGGTTCTTTATTACTAAATTAAATTATATATTTCAAAGAAATGCTTACAAAATGAAATAAATCATTTGTTTTTGAATCTCATGAGTTAGGATGTGTGGATCCTAATATTGTGGCTCCTATAATTATCTTCACAATATCACATGTGACTTAGAACTTGAGACCAATTCTAGTGCCAAGGACTCACTTATCTATATTGGTAGATTTATTTTAAAAAAAGATACAAATGAAGATTTTAGAGCCTTTTTTTGCTCCATATTCTAATTGTTGATATACAATGCCTAAGAAAAATGGATTACTATAATTTATCTAAGATATATAGCTAATAAATACAATAACTATTAGAAATATAGGTATAGGACCTTTAGTAAATGAATTTACTAAAGCACTTGTAAAAAAGGCAATTTATTCAATTGATGATTTATATTTGGCTTATAATCAATTTCAATTTGCATATGGAAGTAGAGATATGGCAACAATAAGAACAGTACTAGGATTGCTTATAATATATACTCTTCCATAAGGTGCTACTAATTCAGTTGTACATATGATGAATAGAATGAATAAGGTATTGAGAGACTTCATTCTCAAAAAAACTATATTTTTTTTTAGATGATATTCCTATAAAGGTGTGTAAAGAGGAAAAAAAAAGATGAGACTTTGAATAAAAGGGAATATCACAAGTATGTTGTTGATCATATACAAGATTGTGAAAAGATTTTAACTCAACTTGAAGAAGTTCTTCTTACACTATCTAAAGCAAAATCTACATTTAGAATACAAAAGATTGTGATTGTTGGACATTTATGTGGATTTTATAGAAAAAAATTGAATCCAAATAAAGTTGATGCAATTAGAAGGATGAAAGATACATGTGACTCTTTAACAAAAGTATGTAGGTTTTTGGATACATGTATATTTTATCATATATAGATTCTTCATTACGTTCATATAATAAATCTATTATATGAATTATTATGAAAAGGTTATCAATTTAAATGGAAAGAAAAACATATTAAAGCAATGTAAAGACTAAAGGTGTTATAATTATCACCTCTAATTTTAAGAAAAGTTGATTATGAATGCAATAGACAAATAATTCCTAGTATAGATACTAGTCCTATTGCAATTAGGTAGGTTGTGGGTTAAGATGATTTAAGTACAAATTGATTTGCAATTTGATTTGAAACTAAGATTTTGAATACTCGCCAACGTGTATATTTATAAATGAAAAGAGAACTATAAAAAGTTGTTTTAATAATAATAAAAAAAAAAGACTATTTAATTGGTACAGTGCTAGTAATTAAAATAGATTCCTTACCATTGTTTGGAATGATGATTAATTGTACAACACCAAATATTACAATGCTAAGATGGATTGCTTATATCAAATCATTGAATTTAGAATTTAGAACTTAGACAAATTTCTAGGAAAGATAATTTAATAGCAGACATGCTATCTCAAATAAAATATAATAATGAAGACAAGATGATTGAAGACATTGATGATGTTAGAACAAAATTTTACTTAGTTTTAAATCTTAATAAAGAAGACAAGTTGTTTTTTGAAGAGCTTTATGTAGGAGAATTGTTAGATATTAGTTATTACTTGAGTATCTTGACTAGGCAAGCAAATTGATTTACAATAATATTTTAAAAAATTTTAAAGAGCGATATTGGTAAAAAAATATGTATCAAGATGTACTTTTATTTGTAGAATCATGTACAACTTGTCAAACATATTCTAATATATGACGTCAAGATGGTTTACATCCAACATATTCTTTGGCCATTTATTTTAAATGAATTATTGATTTGATGTTATATTAGTTGGATTATAGCAAATGAGATATTTAACCTTGGCTTGTAAAGATTTCTCAAATTAAGTTGAATGAAGAGAACTAAGAACAAAGTCTATTGAAAGAATTTGTAGATTTTTTCTTAAAGATATTATTTGCCACTATGGATGTGTGAAAAAAGTCATTGTAGATCATAGAAAATTAGATGTAAGAGAAGCTCATGATTCCCTTGAAAGATGTGGAATTAAATTATCATTTATTATTGCTTATAATCCAAAAAGAAATACAAAAAATTAATGTGGTCATCTATTGATTATAAAAGCATTAGTTGAAACTTATAATAGAAGATTAAAAGAATGGCCTTAGCCTTTTCTATTTGCATTGTCGGCTGATCAAATAACTTATAGTTTAGTAACAAGATACATGCCTATTGAGCTTATAATAGGTCAAAAACCTATTATGTTGATTGAAAAAAAAATATCAACTTGGAGTGTACTACTATGAGAAGATGGATTAAAAAGAAAAGAATTTTTAGCTATTAGGATTTGGCAATTTGAACAAAAACCAAAAGATGTACAAATAGTATTAGAAAGATTGAAAAGGATAAGGTTACAAAATAAGGCTTAATTTGATAAACATCATCAATTAAGATCTAAAGCAATTAAAGAAGATGATTGGATTTTGGTCTATGATAGTAGTTTAGATAATATCTAATGAAATTTTTCTAAATGATAGTTTGGACCATATACAATAATAATGTTTTATAATAATGCAACCTATTTGCTAAAAGAGTTGGATAGAACAAAGTTAAAAATACCAATTGTTAGAAAGCAAGAAAAGATATTTAAATAATAACATTCAAAAGCTAATATAGAAGATCTTATTGAAGACTTTCACATTCCAATCCAAAAAGATGGTCTTGATTTGGATAAAAAAAATAATGAAGAGGAGATTGATGAAGATATTAAAGACTTAGTAAGAAGTTAACAACAGCATATGATTTATTTGCTGTATATGCAAGTTCAAAGGAGGTGGATGTTATGTTGTAATACAGTTATAGGATGAAAAGATAAAAGAAGACTTATATTATAAAAAAGCTTAATTGAAGACTAAATTATAAAATTATTTTAAAAAATATAAATAAAAAAAAATTTAAAAATAAAGAGGTAGTAAAAATATTTAATATTAATGCTATTTTTTTATGAAAAAAACTTCTATTTATTTTGTAGGACCATAAATAAGATAAAATAAGGTAGATTAATAAAAATACAATTATAGGCATCTTAAGACCAAATTAAAGAATAATTTTCAGCAAAGTTTATCTAAAAAATTCCTACATTGATACTTGTGGAGGACCAATTATAATTCAGGATTGAATTTAGATCCCAAGGTACAAAATGAAGCACATATAGCAAATAAAAATTGCTTTGGTTGATCAAAGAATGAGATTTGAAAGAAAACTTTAGAAGATTTGTTTAAATATTGATTTTGAATGATTTGAATAGATATTGGCTTTATATCATGGACATATTTTAAATTACCACTTTCTAGAACTTTTCATAGTCTTCTAGAATCTTCCATAGCTTTTGAAAATCTTCTAAAATCTTCTAGAATCTTCTTTAGTCTTCTAAGAATCTTCTATAGTCTTTGAGAATCCTCTAAAATCTTCTAAAATCTTCTAAAATCTTCTAGAATCTCTCGTAGACTTTTAAAGTCTTCCAGAATCTTCCTCAAGCTCATTCCTCAAGCTCAATTCTTTGTCCTTGAAATTATTCTAATTCTAAAATCTTCTCTTTGTTTCTTTACTAATATATTATTGTATTGTAATTGCTTATAATATGTAAAATCTACTCAAAATATATAATATATTTATAGATTTAGATATGTATTAGAATGGTTAGTAAAATAAATTAAAGGGAATTGGTATAAAAAAATTTATTTTAGATTTTTATTTAGTTTGGTTATGGCTTTTAAATTATATAGAAGCTAAATATTTAGTATAAAGCCTTGAGAGGCAATTGGGGTCCAAAGAAGAAGAATTAAACTACTAAAAGGCTTATTTGGAAACACTTGTGTACTAAATTCTTTATATCTTACAAACACTTGTGTACTAAATTCTTCATATCTTACAAACACTTGTGTACTAAATTAACAAACACTTGTGTACTAAATTGTTTGTGTACTAAACATTTACAAACACTTGTGTACTAAATTCTTCATATCACTTGTGTACTAAATGTTTAGTACACAAACAATTTAGTACACAAGTGTTTGTAAGATATGATTTGTGTTTATAAGATATAATTATGTACAAAATATGAATTTGTGTACAATATAAATTTATTTTACACTTGTGTACTAAATGTTTAGTACACAAGTGTTTGTAAATTGTAACAAGTGAATATAAAGTCTCTTTCATAGGGCTATTACATCCAATATATAAATCTTATTTCATCAAACCACTCAAAACATAACAAATGCTTGAAAACCCTAATTCCTCCGTAGAAATGGAATTTTTTCCAAATTTCAATAATCCATAACTTTTAATCCAATAGTCTAAATCCACTCTAAATTTATATGAAGTATTGATATATTCTTTATAACTACCACCACAAATTTCAACTATTGATTCATTAACGATCTTTAGACATTATCAAAATCCTAGCAATAGCTTCAAACCCTTATTCTTGAGGATTTATACATGTGAAATGGAGGTACATCAAGTTTCAGAGGTGAGAATGATTACCACCATTAATTTAGCAGTGATACTTGAAATTAGGGAGAGGATGCAAGAGCTGCGTGAAGGAATTACATCGTGGAGTAGATTTGAAGAACTTCTGAAAGATGAATTTTTTAAAGAAGACTCAGAGAGGATGGTCAAAAGATCATTTTTAAAATAGATTGAACAAAGGCCAGGGAATCAAATGGCTCCAAATAAATTAATCAAAGAATTTGAAACAAAATTTGGTCAATTATCAAGGCATGAGAGGCAGTTGTTGGAAACTAAGAAGACTGAGCTATTTTTACAAGCACTTGATGAATACTTGGAGGACAAGCTACTCTTTCATCTAGGAGATAAGACAATTGAGAGTGGATTTACAAATAATTGGAGGTTAATAAAGAAAACAGTAGAACTAGTGGCTAAACAACAGAAGATCAAGACTTGGGATTGTTTATCAAGGTTGGACTCAATACCTATATTCCAAAATCCAGTGCCACCTCAAAAAGTGATTAAGACTATTAAAGATGACACTCTTGAGGAGTTAATCAAAGGCATACGAGATCTAAAGATAGAAATGATTGAATTGAAGAGATCTCAAATGGTAAGTTCATCCAATATATCAGAAGGCTTGAAGGGATTTGTAGAGAGATGCATATGGTGTGACAGTCCAAACTACAAGCAAGGTGAATGTGATACTTATAAGACTGTAATCAAAGAAGATATTATATATTTTAAAGAGGGCAAAATAAGGCTAACAGGTACTGATGAACCTTTGAGGATCAACTTTAAAAAGGGAGGTATGAAGAAGCTGGTAGAAGAGCACACAAGCAAAAGTGGTACCATGCATGAAAGAAAAGCAGAGTCTTATTCTATTACAGTTGAGCAAAAAGTTCTTAAGACTGTTTCTTCACTAAATAAAGAAGTCACAATTAGGAGAGCTGAAGCTATCAAAAAAATGACTAGATAGGATGATCCACTTGATGCTATAAGTATTAAAGTATTTTTGGATAGAAACCAATAGAATGATAATTTACATGATGTAATAGTTGAAAAAAAGAGGAATAGAGCTATTCACGAGGAAGATGTTGCTAAGTTTGCAAGCAAGAGGAAGTCTCCAAAGAACAAAGAAGCTTCTCAAGAGACAAATCTAGAAAAGATACCTTCTTTTGTTCATTCTAGTATTACACCATTACCAAAAGAATGGTGGAAGAAGCATAAAGAAAAGGAAAAAGATGACAAAAATAAGTGCAAAGCAAATAATGAACAAGGTGATTTATATGGAGCTTGTCCAGTTGTGAAGGCCAAGATTGGAGATATAGAGGTGGAGCAAAACCTCTTTGTACAAAATTTTGCTACATATCTAGTAATACTTCATCAACCTTATATTACAGCTACTAGGATAGAGACTAGAATCTTGAATGATGGTTCACATTATGCCAAGATTCATAGTTGTGATGGAAAAAAGACTATATAGTTCTTTACTATAAAGCCTATTTATGAAAGGCATAGAGAGTAGCTAAGAGAGATGCCCTTAGAGCCAAGAAACACTTTCTTAGATTTTTAAAGGGCACCTATGTAGGATAGATGTATATAGGTGCAAATAGATTATCTCCAAATTTCAACATAGAAAATTTTGGTTCTAGATTTTTGATTAGATTGGCAATGGATTCATGAGTTTTCAAAGGATTTAAGAAATGGATCTTGTAAATAGAAGAAGGATACAAAAACAAGAAAAAAATTTAAAAAGAGTAGATTTAGTTTTAAATGAAGAAGTTTTAGTTGGAGTGATAGAAGAAGCAAGTTTAGAAGATGGTTTGATATAAGTTTAGAAGAGCTTAGCTATAAGTATGGATAAAGATGCTATAATAGAGATACATTCAAGAAAAGAAGTTAAAAAACTAAGTTGGAAAGAGAAGTACAAAATTGGGCATTAATTTACTCAAGAATCATTGGTTAAGCTGAAGATTGGATAGGGTGATTTCTTGGCACATAGTAGAGGATGTGCAAGTTTGGAAGCGGTGGGTGTCATATTATAATTGCTTACAATATGTAAAATCCATTCAAAATGCATAATATATTTATAGATTTAGATATGTATTAGAATGGTTAGTAAAATAAATTAAAGGGAGTTGGTATAGAAAAAATTATTTTAGATTTTTACTTAGTTTGGTTATGGCTTTTAAATTATATAGAAGCTAAATATTTAGTATAAAGCCTTGAGAGGCAATTGGGATCCAAAGAAGAAGAATTAAACTACTAAGAGGCCTATTTGAAAGGACGAAGACAAAGTGAGGATGAATGAAGATAAGGGGTGAAGTTCTTCATTCCTATTGGTCAATGGTCATACCTAATAGGCTTTGAGGAGGCTGCCTGCAATAAGAACAAGGATTTTGGCAACTTCAAAGAAGGCATTAGGAAATCAAAAGCTAGGATTGTAAAGTTTAGGATTTTGGCTACAATTTTTATATAAAAATTAGAGGCTTTGGAATCAGGACAATGAAATTATAGGCGTTTGAAATTAAAGTATCAATTTAAGATATTCTATTACTCTTTTGAGTATAGAAGGAGTTATACAATACCTTATGGAGATCAAAAGGTGCAACAAGAATGATGATTTAAAGACATACAATTTTTATAAAAGAATTATTGCATTTGAAGTTTATATAAAGGAGCTATAGGGAGATAAAGGCAGCGCTTCCAAATCAAAGGCAGTAAGTGAGTGGTTTTATTTATAGTAATGATTGGAGCCATAAGTTGAGTTTCTAGACAAAATTTTGATTCAAACTTCTTAAAGAATGTGACATTTTGTGTTAAAAAGCTATACATACAAATTTTGTGGTATTTAAGCTTATAGTTTATGAGATATGAAGAAATTTGTATGCGGATGTATAAAGACAAGGATTTGAAGCGGCTGTTAGGATTTTCAAGATATCTCAAGATCCGCAATAGATTTGTAGTTGAAATTTGTTGTAGAGATTGATAAGAATACATCAGTATCTCATGTAAAATTTTACTATGTTTGGATTGTTGGATCAAGAGATATTAGGTGTTGAAGTTTGAGAAAATTTTCACATAAGGATACATAAGGTTTTAGAGGATTTTACCATCTTTTGGATGTTATTGGTTACTTGAGGCTTATATATTTGGTGTAATTATCCCAAAAGGAAAAATATATATATAAACTTAGAGCTTTCCTCATTTTTAAGCTTGATTGAGAAATTAGTGAGAGCCAAAATCCCAGCCCTTTCTTGAGGCAAATTCTCTCTATCCCAATACCACCATTTTGCATCTGTGACAATTTGTAAAAGCTTTGCAAAATTAGGGTTGATTCAAGTGACTCTAATTTTTATGAAATAAAAAAGGATTTATAATTTTGAACATTTTAGAAGTTTGGTTATAGATCTATGGATGATATTTTGTAGATTTGTGATTGTAGTTGTACTAAGTGCATGCTATAAGTTTAAGCTTGATAAAACAATTCAATTTAAGATTATTGAAGTTTAAGTAGGTTGGAATCTTAGAAATTCAATTTTGAAGATTAGTGAGGATATCTAATTATCTACTAATTGGATTGAATTAATAATTATTTGTGTGAATAGTAGATTTATTTTTCTATATGTAAATGAATTTTAAAAATAATTGAATGGTGCAAAAAGAAGATATTGGTGTTGGAAGATTGGCATTAAGGTTGGAGAAGGAGGCCAGTCTACACTCAAGCAAAATTCTAGACTTATCTTCTATTTGGTAAGTTGAATCTTTTTTAAAAAATTTAAGCATGTTGTCAACTTAATTGCTTAAAGGTATACAAATTTTGAATTAAAATCAAAAGTTCAATTATTAGCTATTGAGGTTTCAATCTATTATAGGATTGTTAGGATTTGATTAAAGATTGTTTAAGATTTGACTTAAGATTTTATTAAAATTTGATTTAAGATTTGATTATGATTTGATTAAAATTGATTAGGATTTTATTAAGATTTGAATAAGATTTGATTAAGGTTGTATTAGAATTTATTTAGAATTTAATTAAGATTATACTAGGATTTATTTAATATTTGATTAAAATTTAATTATAATTTATTTAAAATTATATTAAGGTTGTTAGATTTTTTGTTAATTGCAACATATAAGAGTACCTTCTACAACCAAGTATTTGGTACATTCTCAAATAAGACTACACATAATATGACACTTGTTAATCAAATTCACCTACCCTTAATTGCGTTTAGTAGTCAGGTGGATTTATTTCACTTACATGTAGGTAAGGTAGTTCTTAATAGTTCTATTCACATATTTATTTGCATATATATATATATATATATATATATATATATATATATATATATTTTATGCAATTAATCACACACAAGTCATCTCACTTAACTCCAAGCAATGGACTTTTACTTCATATTAATTGTCAAAATGATTGACTACTAAGTCAGCCCTCATTAAAGGCTAAAACAGCCCTTAGATCCTTTAACTCTGCCTTTATCATGTATATTCTATTACTACATCTTAAGTGCTTTCCATAGACATAAAATTCATGCAAAACGGTTAAGAATTACAAAAGTTATGAGACCTCAAATTTTTGTGATATTTATTCATCTATTTTTACATCCAATTCATTAATTTTCATTCATCCTATAACATTCATTCATTTTAAGTTTTTTCATCAAAAACCTTCATCCAATATTTAATTTCATCCATCTATTATTGTCATCCTTCCATCATCCCTCCGACCGACCATCATCTATTCATCCACTAGTACATTCATCCAACTTCAACTGCACTTACAATTTATTTCCAAGAAAAATTAGAATTATGTGTCCAGACTTTGAAAATTTCTAACTAATTCAATTCAATTCAAAATTGAACGTGCCATATACCATTGAAAAGCTAATCCAATGTACTACCAGGCAAAATATCAAACTTGTATAATAGACTCACCTCGCTCCATCGGCCTTGCTCTAGCAGCCACCATTTATAAACTCACCAAAATTTGTAACCAAAGATGCCAAATTAGATTTAGTCGCGGCCATCCAAATCCATACCTCAAAATCTTCTTCACCCTTGAAAATTCATAATTTCTTGTACACACCACCAAATCACAAATGAAAAATGGCTATGAAAAGCTAAAAGAGAGATCTATAAGAAAAAAATATTGAATCTTTTATTTAACATTAAAACACAGCCTATTGGCTGACAACAACCGAGGAGGTCTCACACCTCAACTCCAACACAAACAAAATCTTCCCAATTATATTCTAAGAGACTAAAAAGGAAAAAACACCCACACACACCTACACACATCTACACACGTCTCCTCAAAGAGAGAAAATTCTAGAGCAAGAAGGAGAGAGAGAGAGTGAAGGGAGAGGAGGGGCGGCCATCCAAAGCCACTCCTTCAAACTCTAGCTGCCAAGCCTCCGAAGTCAAAGGAAGAACCCTAAATGGTCCCCCTTTTGACTTTTTATCCAAATAGCTAACTTTTCTACCACACAAAGGACTGATCTTCCTTTACCACGTCCCTTTTCACCCTTTTTACTTATTTCTAATTCCAAAAAATATCTACTAATGGTCTCTTTGATTCCCGCTTGGTAATTCTTTTTTTTTTTTTTTTTTTAAGTACAAGTTCATAAAAGCTTTTATAAGATTGGTTCTATAGCCTTCTACATACCTATCAACTAATTTTATAAAAAAACTCACACAATTCTTTCATACTTTATCAATTTTAACTCTCAATGGTAAAAATCCATATCCTCTAATAAAAATAATTCTAGCTCACTATTTTTCTTAAAAACTCTTATAAATCTATATATATATATTTTTAATATTTAAATGAAACTATTTCTAGCAACATATCTTATAATTACACCTTTCTAAACTAACATTGGTTTAAATTTTAATTTTTTTTAATAAAAATTTGATCAATAAACATGTAAGACATGAAAATGGGCTCACAACACTATTGGTAGAAAAGTGTCATTTAAAAGCTAAGAGATGTTGGTGTCTATAAATTCTTCAATGGCAATTGAATCTAGATTTTATAAGATATCATTGATGGAATTTGTAAACTTTTTGAGATACATTCCTAAGATTATTTGAAGATTTGTATATTCTTTTGTTAATTCCATAATACTTCTAATAGATGAAGTATTCTAATTGTCCATGTCTTATATATAAATTCAATATTTCATCCAATTTGTACTTAAGCTTTTAACTGACTTCTATTGGGGTTGGTAGCTCTTTCAATAATATTTGATTTATAATAGGTTTTTAAAAGCAAGACATAAGAGATTGAATGAATATACATGTTATTTGATAGTTCAAGTCAAAAATTTATTACATTTACTTGGTATAGAATTGTAAATGATCCAAATCTTTGATAATCTAATTGTCTAGAATATGAGAATACAAAATAAGAGACTTAAGTTAAAAAAAGATTTAAAAAAGAAACCAATAAGGACTTGAATCAACTAGATGAATATACAAACAATACCAAGAAAAGTAAGTTATAACTCCAAGAGATGCATTGTTAAGATTGAAGAATTCTTTAGCCTTGATTCTAATATATATTCCTAGCTAGGAAGCTTCTTGAATAGCTTCTATCAAATTAAGAAGATTCTCAAGCAACTTCTACTAACTTTGAAGCTTTTTGAATTTATTCTACCAATTTGGAAGATTTTTGAATTCTTTCTACCAACTTCAATATAAGCCTAAGATCTTATTTGGAAGATCTTATTTGGAGGATGAATTCAAGTTTGCTTGAAGCTTGAATAGCAAATGAATCTTTTGAATCTTGTTCTTTCAATATTTAAAGGTTTGACATAGTGATTAATTTATTTCTCCAATTCTATTCTATCTTAGAATAGATGATTGCATATTGATGAAGGCTTTGATTTGATTCTCCCCTTCTTATAGATATTTTTTAAATACGTTTGGATTTGTGGAAATAGAATCAATAAAATTCTTATATCTTTTGAAGTACATTAGTAAGATTTTTAGCTAATTTCTATATATACTCTTTAATATCATAGTTGGACCAATGAATAAGATATTCTAATTTGTCCCATCTTTATTGTGAATCAAGTATCTTTTCAATCTTATATTCTTCATGATTTTTGATTTTGATATTAGATGGTGATTGTTATAGTCTTTCCAAAATATACGACTCCTTATGAGGCTCGCAAAGAAAAGCATGAAAAATTGGATGTACCTTCATAAAAGATGATAGTTTTAAGCAGTATGCCACTAGATTAATTTACTTCTGGATGGAAAATAGTCTTAATCTTTGATAGTTCAACTTATTGAATAGTCGCTTGATATTGATGTTTTATTGAAAAAGTCATACTTTACCTCCAATATAAAAAATAAGTAGATGATTTTTGAATTTATTTACAAATGCTTTAAAAGTATTTTGAGCTACTTACAATTAAAACTTCAAGATTATTTGGTGTTGCAATAGATGCTTTGCAAATCCTTTAGCTATTGGATTGTTGTTCTTTTGGCATATTTTATAAATCAAGCTTCATGTAATATTCATAATTAAAGTAAAATGGTGTTTATTAAGCTGAAGTATAAAGAATATTATTATATGCAAACTTCTCTAATAGTAGATACAAGATCCAATTGTCTTGTTGATAGTTGATGCTGCATCATAAATACTGCTTCAAAACTTAATTAACTCATTTTATTTGGCTGTTAGTTTATAGATGGAGAATTGAAAAAAGTTTAATATCTACCTTTAATATTTTAAAAAGGCATCTTCAAAACTTTAATATAAATTAAAATCCTCAATCAAATACAATATCATCCAATAGGCCATAATATCAATGAATATTATCAAAAAGAGCCTTGTCATTTCTTCACAAAAAACAATCTTCTTATAAAATTATAATCATCTTAGAATAGATAAGGGTTGTAAGAATTTATAAGGATAATATAAAAGATTCTTGGACCTTGAACAAATATTACAAATAAGTAAAAAGTCCTTCATAGCCTTTTACATTTGAGGCCATCAAAAATCTTGGAAAATAAGTTTCAAGGTCTTGTTAAATCTAAAGTAACTTGGAGTTGGAAAGTCATGGCAAGATTGAAGAATTTATAATCTTGTTGGTCCTTCTAGGATATACAAACATTCTTCAAAATATAGAAGGTCTTCTTCAATTTTGAACTTAATAGCATTTTTATTGAGGCAACACTTGATATCAAAGATCAAAGCATCATTAGTGGTTGCAATATGCACTTCATCAAGGAAATTAGAATCAATAAGTATTAATGTAATAGTGGCATAAAAATGAAATTACTCCAGCTTCAATAAAATTATATATTGTTGATTAAACACTATCTTTTTTATCCTTGGTATAAGATATGATCTTTTTAATAAAGTATTAAATAATCTTTATTTCTTTTCAAGTTGATAAGTGATAATAAAGTTAAATCAAGATAATGACATATTCCATCAAGCTTAACAATAATTAAGAATTTGAGCTAACATAAAATATTTTAGGTTCTTGTAATTAATGTATACAATTACAGAATACATTGTTCCTTTGAAAAAATGATGTCATTTTTGAAAAGACTCCATAATAATAAGAAGCTCCTTATTATAGATTTTATAATTTATTTTGATAGCAAAATTTTTTTTAGAATAAAATACAATAGGATAGAGTTTATTGTCTATATCTATTTGTGAAAGTACAATCTTTAATGCAAAATCCAAAGCATCAATCACTATGTAGAATGCTTTTATAAAGTCTAGATGTACCACTATTAATATATTCTAAAAGTTTATAAAAAATTTAAAATCTAAGTTAACTACCAATTCAAAAAAAAATCATTTTGATCTAATTAGTAAATTATTTAAAATCACAAAAACCTTCATTAATCTCAAAAATCTAATTTCTAAGATCTTGGCTAATTTAAACTTTAATAATCTTTGATCTAATTATTAAATTAAGCTTAAATTTATAACAAACATTCAACACAATTATATATACAAATATACAAATTTTCATCCATAGATCCACTATAAAACTCTTAATAAGCTCAAAAATATAAATTCATTTTATTTTACAATATCCAAAATCATTCAAATAAAACCTTGACTTTACATAGCTCTTATAAAATCATTACAAATCCAAAAACTTTGAAACTAATATTCAAAGAAGCCTTATTGAGTCTACTCTTAAAATCTATTTTTTTATCAATAAAAAAAGATCCCGTCTCTTGTAGTTATATGATTTTGTACCTTGGAATCTAGTTTCAACCTTCATTCATAACTTGCCCTCCTTAGGTATCAATCTAAAGTTTTCTTAGATAATTTTTATTGAAAACTATTCTTTACTTTGATTTTAAGATGTCTATTATGATATGTTTGCTAATCTATCTTATTTTGTCTTGTTTACAACCCTACAAAATAAATAGAGTCTTTTTTATTAAAAAAAAATTGTATTAATATTAAATATTTTTATTACCTCTCTATTTTTTATTTTTTTATTTTTTTATTGTTTATTTTATAAAATCCACTTTATTTTTTAATATCTATTTTATTTTTTATTTTTATTTTTAATTCTCAAAATCCACTTTATTTCATTTTATAGTCATGTTACAATATGACATTGTGCTAATGTATAAGATATTCCAACCTATTTCAATTGTGTCTCAAATCTAAAACTTTTTCTACCTCAAATTCTTTATTATTGTTCACTCTTATAAGAGGTGGTGGCATTTGTCTTTTTTCTTGTATATCCACTATCGTAAGTTGTAAAGTCTTGAGAATGCCTTGGACACTTAGCTATAGAAGATAAAAAAGAAATAACAATAACAAGTCCTAACACTTCTAATAGAATTATGTAAACTTACAAATAAGACTAATATTTATATTTCAATTATTAAAAGTTTAATTAGATTTTTTAATTAATTATAGAAGAATATATCAAAAATCCTAAATAATTCTAATCAAATCTTAGTCAAATCCTAAACAAATCCCAATCAAATCTTGATCAAATCCTAATAATCCTAATCAATTCTTCATAAAATCTTAATAATTTTAATCAAATTCTAAACAAACTTTAATCAAATTTTGATCAAATCTTGATTAAATCCTAATCAATCCTAGTCAAATATTAAATAATCCTAATCAAATCCTAATCAAATCCTAACAATCCTAATCAAATCCTAACAATCCTAATCAAATCCTAAACAATCTCTAAATATCTTGATTAAATTCTAAATAAATCCTAATCAAATCCTAGTTAAATTCTAGTCAAATCCTAAATAAATCTTAATAAAAGCTTAGATAACTTTAATCAAGTTTTAAATAAATCTTAGCCAAACCTTGGTCAAACCTTAAACACCCTAGTCAAATCCTAATCAAATCCTCAATAAATCCTAGTCAAATCCTAGTCAAATCTTAAACACCCTAATCAAATTCTAATCAAATCTTAACAATCCTAGTGAAACCTGAAATATCATGGTCAAATCCTAATAATCCTAGTCAAATCCTAAACAATTCTAATCAAATCCTAATAAAATCCTAACAAGTTTTAATAATCCTAACCAAATCCTAACAAATCAAATCAAATCCTATAGAAGATTTAATTATAATAGCTAAAGATCTAACTATTGATCGTAGTCCAAACTTCACACACCTTTTAGCAATTAAGTTGACAACACATACAAAAATTTTAAAAGAGATCCAAGTTATTCAACAAAAGTTATGTTCAAATTTCTACTCAAGTATCGGCCACCCTCCTTCTCCAATTCTAATATCAAATTTCCAACATAAATAACTTCTCTTTTTATTATTTGATTACTTTTAAAATTTATATGAAAATAAGAAATCTTATCTTTTATCTATACAAAAAACTCTCACCACAATCCAATTGACAAATTGCTAAATATCTAAGAAATCCTCATTGACCTTCAAACCTCACCTTCCAAGATCTTAGCGCACTTGAATTCCAATAACTTCCAATTGAACTATTTGATCTAGCTCAAACTTACAATATATGTTAATCACAACTTTAATCACAAAAATGGAAATTTTTGTTTATAGATCTAAAATCAAACTCTTGGAAAGCTCAAAGTTATAAACCCCTCTTTATTTCACAAGATCCAACATCACACAATGCAACCTTGATTTTGCAAAGCTCTTACAAAGCCAATTTCTCTCCAAATCACTCAAAATTAATATTAAAATATACCTTCTCTAGTCTTCTTACTAATCTAACTCTCTAATTTGCAAAAGACCCCTCAACTTGCCATAGGCATGTAGTTTTGTACCTCAAGGTCTGATTCCGACTTAAGTTCATAACTGGTCTTCTTTGGGTATCAACTCTAAGATTTTTAAGATAAATTTTTTTAAAATTGCACCTCAACTCTTTTTTAAAGATGCCTATATTATTTATTTTTTTAATATACTTTGTTTTGCCTTATTTATGGCCATACAAAATAAATAGAAGCCTCTTTTATAAAAAAGTAGAATCAGATTTTTTTTCTATTTTTTTCTCTATTATCTATAATTTTAAGATAACTTACTAAAATATTTCTATTTAAGCTCTTATATATTTTAATCATTCCTTCCTTCTTTCATTTAATGGTCATGTCACTACATGACATCTATCCCCTTTGAACTTGTGCATCCTTTGGCATGCGCCAAAATCTCTTTAATATACTAATATGTGACACTCTCTATCTTGGTCTAATTTTTGATCTTCAATTTTTTCTACCTCTTCTATTTCAATATCCTTCAATAGATTTTGTTCTTCATCAAAATATATACATACTCTTTTTTGTCTAAATAACTTGACTTGCTTGCTTGCTATAGGTGACTTTAATTTTGTTCCATCAAGCTCTTGTAGAGAGTATGTTCTATTGTCATAGACCTTTATCATGACATATGGTCTAAACCAATGTTTAGAAAATTTTTGTAATATACTATGTTGATTATCTAAATTATTATTATAGATTAATACCTAATCACCTTTTTCTATTTTTTTAGGCCATAATCAATGTATTTTATCAAAACTTTCCTTATTCTTTTTCCTTTCTTCGTTCAATCTTCCAATTGCTATTTCAATATCCTTAGGTCTTCTTTCCAATTGCTGAATCTATAATGCTAAAAGATCCTCTCTATTAAGATCCTTCTAAGGCAATATTATCCACTCTATTAAGATCCTTCTAAGGCAATATTGCTATTAAATCCACTATCCACTTATAATGTAATGCTAAAGGATAAATTGGATGTAATTCATCTCAATATCAAATATTAGAATAAACTTGATAAACCTTACATGATGCTATAAAATTTGCGACATCTTTGTATATACCTTTTCACCAATATTTTTTCTTATTTTAATAAAAGTTGTGCAAATTCCTCTATGCCTTGCCTACAAATTTTCATAGAATTCTTTAATAATCTTTTGTTGAGCTTTTAAACCACATATCACTCATTGTGATACTTCTCTTCTTCTCTTTGGATGCTTCTATAAATATCCATCACATAAAAAATATTCATAGGTCTTTCTACAGATTTTCTTAAATTTTTCATCTATCCAATCTTCTTGTCACTTTAATGTACTTAAATACTTTCCATTCACCTTCATATAAATCTCTTGAAAAGGATTCTAGTGGTATATTCAAACATACACCTTCTTCCTTTGATAATATATTAATATAAAACTTTGTGCCTACATCATCTTCCGAATCAATCATAACTTCTTTATCATAATACCTCACCTTCAATAACATATCTACAACTAAATTATCTTTTCTTGAAATGTGCTTAAATTCTAGATTCATAGATTTAATATATGCTATCTATCTTAATATAGTAATATCAGGAGTTGAATAACTTATTATCATAACCAATAAAGATAGACAATCTATTTCTATAACTATTGAAGCTCCAATCAAATAATCTTTTTTATTTTTCATAGCTATTACTATATCCCATAACTCTCTTTTAATTTGTACATATGTCCTTTGTCTAATATTCAAAACCTTTGCTATAAATCTTACTACACATCTATTCCATTGTTCATCATCTTGTCCAATTGTCCAACCTATTCAAATCAGATTTGTATCAATTGTCAATATCACCGGCCTTCTACATTCATAATCCACTTACTTTAAAGTTGAAGGTGAAGAAAGAAGTTTTTTCAATTTTTCCATAGCTCTTTTTTGTTTATCTTTCCATTAAAATTTTTGATTCTTTCTTAGTAATTCATATAATAGATTTGTTATATGTGCAAAATGAGGTATCTATATATAATAGAAAATATATGTTCCTAAAAATCTTCTGACTTCCATTGTATTTGCGCATTCTTTCATCTTTTTAATAATATCTATCTTTTCAATACTTAGATTACGTCTATAAGATCTATGCATGTGCCCAGTAACAACTATCTCATTTATCCCAAATATAAATTTAGTATCTGATAAGGTCAAATATACCTCTTCCAATTGTGATAAAATCTTTTCACAATCCATAATATGATTTGCAATAAATCTTCTAAAACCTTTTTGATCCAATATTTCATCTTTTTTTTTTTCTATATATTCTTTAATTAGAATATTATCTAAGAATAGCATAGTTTTTTTTGGTATAAAGTCCCTCAATACTTTGTTCATTGCATTCATCATATGAGTTACTGAATTAGTAGCCCCTTGAGGCAATTTACACATTCTTATTAAATCCAATGGAGTCTTCATAGTAATTAAATCTCTACTTTGTAATGCCAATTGGAATTGATCATATTATTATCTCTACTTTGTAATGCCAATTAGAATGGATCATCCATTAAATAAATTGCTCTTTTAACAAATGCTTCTACAAATTCATCTACAATTAGACTTGAATCCATATTTCTAATAATCACTTTATTCACAGACTGCATGTCTTGTATAAACCTCATTGTTCCATTTTTCTTTGGTATTATAAACCATTAATTAGAATAAGGTGCAATAAATTGTTTTAAAATCCCTATTTTAATCTTTTTGTTGAATAAATTTACTAACTTAGGTAAATATACTTTTGGCATTGAAATTGGCTACAAATTCCATGGTTCATGAGGAATAGTAAAAATAACTATAGGTGCTATAATACTTGGATCAATACATCTAATTTCATGTGCTTTAAATGCAAAAGCCTTTCCATGTTGTAAAAGCATTTCTCTAAAACATTCTTCTTCACATTTTGTCAATAATCCATCACATCTAACCTTTAATCTATCTAATGTAGTATTTATAAATTCATATCCTATCTTCCTAAGATCCCTTAAATTTAATTGTGTAGATGCTCCCTTCACCCTTTCTTTATAATCCAATGGTAATGGCAAAACCACTAGTTTAACTTTTTTCTCGACTGATTTATACTTAATCTCAACATGTATATCTTGGTGACTTAATATTTTTATAAATTTTTTAATTTTATGATAATATTTTTTTGAATATACATTAATAATTCTATTTTCTTTTTGTAATCTATATTGTAATAAATAATTTGATTTTTCCATAATATCTGCAAATCCAACTTCTTCAAATATTTCTAAAATAAATTTATCTTCAATCAATTCTCCATTTTTTTTAAGTTTTTCTTGATATTTTTAATATAATATTTGTCTATCCTTTTCATCTTATCAATAGTTTTAAAAGATAATACAGAATCTTGTCCCAATTCAATAAGTCCAATAGATAATATCTTATCTTTTAAACTAAGCGGGAGCATTTTTTTTTTCTAATCTATTGTAATCTTGTTTTATAATGGCGCATAGTAAAAACCCTCAAGGTCTTCAAAATTCTCATTTGATAATGGCTTCTCTCTCAAATTATCATGATTTCTTTTATGATTGATACTAATAGTCAAAAATTGAACTACTTTCATTCCATCTTGGCTTTTTATCCTTACATAAGCTGAACCATTATCCATTATCTTTGTCTCCATTTGTGTAGGGATAATATATGGTTGTTCTAATATAATAGGATATATAGACATCTCTTATATAAAAAAATATTGTTCATACATAACATCTCTTATTATCACCTTAATATTTGGACAAGCTCCATATAAATCTTCCTTTGAATTATTTGCTAATCTTATCATCTATCCATGTTCGATATCAATAGGACATTTTTTTATTTTATATAATTCTTTTGATATCAAATTGATCTCAGAACCATGATCAATTAATGCCACAATTGATTCTTCCAAATCTCCTAATTTTATTAAAGTTTCTATAGTAGCCCTTGCTTAATGATTTTGGGAATAATAACTAGATGATTGAATCTCATTTCCTTCTTTTGTAAGTCCAACTCGTGAAACATCTCCTAAAACTTGTATTTCATCTTCTTCATCTATACTATTTTTCATTGCCTTTGTTCCTTATATATTTGGTATTATAATATCTCGTATAGATTTCCATTTTTTTTTTTATTGTATCAATAATAATTTTATAAAATTCATACTTTGTAATTTCTAAAATTTCACCAATTGTAAATTCAATATTTCCTCCTAAAATCCATTCTTCTAATATCTTCTTCAAATCTATAGCAGCCTCAATATCTTATTATAATTTATAGATAGGAGTCTTTTTCTTTTTTTTTAGAATTTTCTTCTCCTTTATTGAAACATTCTCCACTTCCTCTTCATGCATAGGATTTTCTTATTGTCTTGCTTTATCTCCTCTTGTGGTCTTTTTTTATAGCCCTTCATTATTTTCATCTCTTCTTTGTTTTTCTTCTATTAATGCTTTATGTTGACTCCTTATAATATGAGCATGTACTGATAATCCATCTATTGGATCATTCTACCCACTAATTTGTCAAATATTATTACCAACACATTTTAAATCATTTGCAATAAATGTTCTTTTTTCAGCATAATTAATTGCACTTATCTACAAAGAGCAAGATTTTCCTGGAAGTTCAAGATTTATACTTAAATATTTACTTTGATTTGCTTTTGTCTAATATGATAATGCTTCCTTACTTGAGATTGTAATTTAATCTCAATAGATGATACTTTAAAAGCATCTCATATAAATATCTTCATTCGTCTTTTACCAAAATTTATTTTCAAATTTTTTCTACTTTCTTTCAAGTATATTATATCATCTTTAAAAAAAGTAATTCTTTTGTATAGCGCCTCTATAAAATCTTCACTCCCTTCTTGAATGTTCCATGCTATTACACCACATGCATCTATGTATTATATCTTCTATTGGTCTTGAATTTTATTTTGTTAATACTCTAGATGATTGACCCTTCTTTTTAAGTTTTATAAATTTTATTTGTAAATCTCTCATCCTGCATATGATCTCATCCATACTCATTGCTTCTTTCTTTGATGTAAATATTGAAGGTTGAATCATAGATATAAGATGGTTGATAGGCAATTTTACCTTAGATGCTTGTAATAGTCTTTGAATATCCATCCTATCCTTTCTCCTTTCTCTTTTTGTAAGCAATCCTATTGCTTCTTCTACTTCTTTTCAATTTGATGTCAATCTTTTTTTTTTTTTTTTTTATCTTCAACCAATATTTCTAATTTTCTTTGCAACTCTTCATCAGTTGCTTGAAGAAAAACTTCTATTTTAATTGGATCTAATAATTGCCTCTCTTTCTTTGATAAATAAGAATATTTTCTTTTAAATTCTCTTAATAATTTTTTTGCTTGAAGATCCTTTTTAGGCCTTTCAATCCATTCAAAAAATGACTTCTTTGTAATTTGATCATTTTCTTCTAAAAAATATTCATCTCTCAATGTTTGAAAAAATTTCTTCCATGAACCTTCAGTATGTCCTATAATGGACTTCACATGATTCTTTATCTCTAGTGTAATAGCCCATTTGAATAATTGAACTATTTCTTTCTTGGAAACACTCTTCAATTTCATTTCTCTTACATAATACCTTAAATATCTTATCATATCTTTTCCTTCAAATTGATCAAATTTGTCCACAATTGCTTGTAATGCTTTGTTTGCCATATCTTCTTTGCAATCTTTAACTTGTTGTTGTTGCATGAATAAAGCAAATGCTTCAAATATGCTTGCAAAATTAGAGTCAAAATACATATCTTGTTGTGAGTCATTAAATTGATTCATTAATTATTTTAGGATAAAAGAATACATTTAGAGTGCCAAAATTATAATTGTAAAGTGAAGATATATTTAGATGATACTAAATAAAGGAAAATAATATTAGTGAGAAAGAAATAGAATCTTAATAAGTCTTAGAGGTAATTATCTTAGTTAATTTAGTATTTTTCTTAATTATAAGAATTAATATTTAGTTATTGAAACCAATGTTTATATTGGCCTTCTATCTTTATATACAATTTATTAAATATATATAAATATTTTTTAGTAAGTAGAAGAAGGATGAGAAAGAAATCTCAGGTCTTTTTAATTAATTATATAGAAAATAGGATTTTTAGTAGATTTAAATTGATTTTACTATTATAATAAATTTCTAAGGTAGAATAAAATAGTTTTAAATTGATATTATTATTTTAGAAGTGTTATAGGAATTTTTAGAATTTATTTAGAATTTATTTAGAATTTTTAGAAGAATTTTTAAGACTTTGATAAAAATGAGTTTTACCACCTTGGGAGCCATTATGAAGAATTGGAGTAAGATTTGAAGGCCATACAAGGTTTCTACGTTAATTGGATGTTTTTGAATACCATGGTGAAGTCAAAATTGCAAAATAAGGAGTTTTACTAGTGGAAAATAGGAGGACCAGCAGCTAGTGTAGTCCTTGTGGGAAGGAAGGTGTACAAATGCCATATGGATTGTGGCACCTTGGATGTGGGTAAGAAGATAAGACTAAGGCCTCGTGGCCCCTCTAAGACACCCACATATACTACTTGTGAGCCTTGGTGAAATTCAAACTCTTAATCTCTTAAGTAAATTATCCTTGAGATAAAAATTATTGACTTAATTTTTCAATTCTTTACCTTTTATCTTTGAACTATCATAATTTATTCATAGTAATTTGGATTTATATTTTTTTTATATCGTTAGAAAGATAAAAAAATTATCTACTTAAAAATATAACTTTTATTTTTTACTTTTACTTTTGTTAGATGAAAATTCAATGAACAAACTATGATTAGTTTTTTAAGGTGTAATTGCTTAATTACACATATTTCCCTTATTTTGTGTTTTTTTTTCTTTTGTTCTTGCTTTTTGTTTTCTTCACTTCATACTACCAATTACAAGAAACTCTTAATTGAGGCCATTTTATAATTTGGGGTGAAGGATGAATTTTTACTCTCACACTTGTCTTCTACTTGTACTTCTACTTGTAGCTCCACTTGAAATACCACCTATAGCTCTTCCTTCTATTTTCTTGCCTTCTTTCTCCATAATTCAAATAGATCAAAAAAAATATAATTACCTTCTATCTCAAGCTTTTCACGTCGAGATCATCAAATATATTGTAAGTCATCAAGTCTTGCTTGAGAATGCGCTGGACACTTGGCTGTAGAAGATAAAAAAAAAGAAATACCAATAACAAGTCCTAACACCTATAATAAAATTATGTAAACTTATAATTAAGACTAACAAGTATGCTTCAATCATTAAAAGTTTAATTAGATATTTTAATTAATCATAGAAGAATATACTAAAAATCATAAAAAATTGTAGTGAAATCTTGGTCAAATCCTAAACAAATCCTAGTCAAATTTTAGTCAAATCCTAATAATCCTAATCAAATCTTAAATAAATCCTAGTCAAATTATAATCAAATTTTAAATAATCCTAATCAAATATTAATCAAATCCCAATAATCTTAAATAATTTTTAAATACTTTGATCAAATTCTAAACAAATCCTAATTAGAAGATTCTAATAAGTATATCCTTGACACTAGGAAGATATTAGAAGGCTCTGGAAGGTTCTAGAGAGTTTTAAGAAACTTCTAGAATATTTTAGAAGGTATCTAACAAGTATGTCCTTGACATCACCTCCTCCTCTAGCTTTGAGGTCTCCAAGAAGCCATTTGAGATGTATACTCACAAACGTAGGAAATCAAAAATTTGTCACATAGTCTTTGCAATATATTCCAGCTGTCGTTCACGAGGCAGATGATTCATGGGTCCTTGTAGCCACCGATAATGACCAATACCTTCTACTTGAGACTATGCTTGAATTTCTGTATCTTCATTGTAGAGACCTAAAAATATTGCTTTGCACTACTTGTATGAGCTGGTTCAACTTCAAAGACAATTACAAGTGACTTGCTGCTTGGTATTCTTCGACATCTTCTTGGCTCTTCTAATTCTTCATCTCGAGGTCGACGTCGTGAGTTACTCGGTTGAGATGGTACCACTAATATAGTATCTACATTCTGATTAGCCATATCTAAATACATCTTGATATTAGATATCTTGATACTACAAAATATAACAAGTTATGTTTTGATACGATGTGGATCCCTTTTCTATTCATTTTTCTAGAGAAGGTTTTATCTTCACGCTTCATTAATGACCAACTTTTGGTTTATTAGGATATTATCAATAGAACTCTTGTATCTTTTGTGACGCATTGGCAAGATTTTTGGCCGGTTTCCATGTTCTTTCATTAATATCGTAGCCGCTCCAATGCACAAAGTACTCTAATTTATTCCATCTTCGCCGTGAATCTAGTATCCTTTCCACCTCATATTCTTCATTGTTTTCAATTTCTATACTAGGTGGCGGACATTGCACTCTTCCAGGAAAAGACGATTCTCGATAAGGCTCTAACAGAGAAACATGAAAGACAGGGTGTACCTTCATAGCAGCTGGTAACTCTAAGCGGTACGCCATAGAATTGATTTACTTCTAGATAACAAATGGTTCCAATCTCCGGTAGTCCAACTTATCACATGGCCGCTTGGTCTTGATATTCCATCGAAGCAACCATATTTTATCTCCAATCTTGAAATTAGGTGCCTGATTCCAAAATTTATCCGCGGATGCTTTATAAGACTCTTGGGCAATTTGCAATTGAAGCTTCAATGTGGTTTGAAGCTCCGATAGCTGCTGCACCAATCCTTCAACTGCTGGATTGTTATTCGCTAACGGACTCAATAGATCAAGCTTCGGATGGTATCCATAGTTGGAAAAGAATGGTGTTTTTTGAATTGATCCATGAAGGGTGTTGTTATATGCAAACTCGGCTAGTGGTAGATATGCAGTCCAATCATCTTGCTGACAATTGATGCTGCATCGTAAATACTATTCCAAAACTTGATTCACCCGTTCTGTTTGGCCATCAGTTTGGAGATGGAATGCCAAAGAAAGCTTGATGTCCACCTTCAATATTTTAAAAAAAGATCTCCAAAACTTTGATACAAATTGGGTTCTTCGATCCAACATGATATCATCTAGTAGACCATGATATCGATACACATTATCAAGGAAGAGCCTTGCTGTATCTTCGCTTGACGATGTCTTCTTGCAAGGGATAAAATGTGCCATCTTTGTAAGTCAATCCACCACAACAAAGATGCTGTCAAATGAATTTGATGGCAGCAGATTTGTAATAAAGTCCATGGAAACTGAAGACCATGGATGACACGGAATGAGCAATGGCTGTAGAAGTCCGTAAGGGCGATGTCGAGGATTCTTGGATCTTGAACAAATGTCACAAGAGATGATGAAATCTTTCACATCCTTCCACATTTGGGGCCACCAAAAATCTCGGGAAATGAGTTCCAAGGTCTTGTTGAATCCGAAATGTCCTGCAGCTGGAAAGTCATGACGAGATTGAAGGACTCGAAGTCGTGCTGGCCCTTTTGGAATATACAATCGCTCCTCAAAGTATAAGAGATCTCCTTCAACCTTGAATTTGTCATCATTGATACGTTGCTTAATATCAAGGACTATTGGATCTTCAATGGTCGTAGCACGCACCTAGTTGAAGAAGACAGCATCAATTGGCACCAGAGCAGCATAAATCCTGAATCGCTCTGGCTTTAATAATGTCATACACTATTGATCAAGCGCTGCTTCTCTAATCTTTGGCACAAGATATGATCTTTTTGATAAGGCATCTGTTAGTCCTTGTGTCACGGACACAGAATACGAAGAGGAAATCTAAACAAGAATTTCAAAGAGAACTAGCAAGAACTAGATTGATCAAATGAGATACAAGAGCAACACCAGAGAGGTCAGCTAGAGCTCTAAGAGATGTGTTGTCGAGACTGAAGAACTCTTTAGCCTCGACTCCTATATATACTTCTAAATAAGAAACTTCTTGAGCGACTTCTAACAACTTAGGAAGCTTCTCAAGCAGCTTCTATGAATTAAGAAGCTTCTCAAGCAACTTCTACTAGCTAGGAAGCTTTTCAAGCAACTTCCACTAAATAAGAAGCTTCTCAAGAAACTTCTACTAACTGCTAATGGAAACTTTTAGAAGGTTCCAAGGACTTGCTTCTAGAATGTTCTAATTTCTAGAAGGTTCTAAAACTATATCCTTAACATCACCCCCTCCTTTAGCTTCGAGATCTCCGAGAAGCAATGTTGTTGTCAGTCAATACCAACGCAAAAAAATGAAGATCTGTCGCATAATGTCTGCTATGAATTCTAATTGTCTTTCACGAGGCAAGTGGTTCATCGGTCCTTGAAGCAAACGGTAGTAGCCCACGCCCTCAACTTCTGACCAAGCATAAACTTCCGTGTCCTCATTGTGAAATTGTCCTGCAAACAGACCTTCTGGCTGACCATTGTAAGCAAGCTCGACTTCAAATACAATCACTAGTGATCAGTTACTTGGTATCCTCCGTCGTCGTCGTGGTGCAGGTGGTTCTTCATCTCGAGGTCGCCTTCGTGAGCTAGTAGGTTGAGATGATATGATTGGCATGATATCTATCTCTTGGCTATCCATGTCCAAAGACCAAACTATAGCTATCAGAAAAGATCTACTCTATCTTGGAAAAAATAACTACATCAACTATGAATTTTGGTAGTGTTCTCCCCTCCTTTTATGTTACTAGATGAGCAAGCTTCAGAAAGAAGTTATCCTCGAACCGGCTTAGGTTTCTGAGGATATTGTTGATGAAACTCTTGTATCTTTTGCGACGCATTGGCGAGATTTTTGGCCGGCTCCCATGTTCGCTCATTGATATCGTAGCCTCTCCAATGTACAAAATACTCCAATTTTTTCCATTTACGCCGCAAATCTAGCACCTTTTCTACCTCGTATTCCTCGTGGTTCTCGATTTTGATACTAGGTGGCGAACTTTGCACTCTTCCAGGAAAAGACGATTCTCGATAAATCTCCAACAAAGAAACATGAAAGACTGGATGTACCTTCATAGCAGCTGGTAACTCCAGACAGTACGCCACTGGATTGATTTGCTTCAAGATGACAAATGGTCCCAACCTCCGGTAGTCCAACTTATCACATGGCCGCTTGGTCTTGATATTCCGTCGAAATAGCCATACCTTATCTCCAGTTTTAAAAATAGGTGCTTGATTTAGAAGTTTATCTGCGGATGTCTTATAAGACTCTTGAGCAGACTGCAATTGCACCTTTAACATAGTTTGAAGCTCTGATAGCTGCTTCACAAATCCTTCAGCTGTTGGATTGTTATTTGTTGACAGACTTAATAAATCAAGCTTTGGATGGTACCCATAGTTAGAAAAGAATGGTGTTTGTTGAATTGACGCGTGCAAGGTGTTGTTATATGCAAACTTGGCTAACGATAGATATGCGGCCCAATCATCTTGCTGATAGTTGATGTTGCATCTTAGATACTGTTCCAAAACTTGATTCACCCGTTCCGTTTGGCCGTCAGTTTGAGGATGGAAAGCTAAAGAAAGCTTGATATCCACCTTCAATATTTCAAAAAGAGATCTCCAAAACTTTGATACGAACTGAGTTCCTCAATTTGATACGATATCATTTGATAGGCCATGATATCGATACACATTGTCAAGAAAGAGCCTTGTTGTATCTTCACTTGACAATGTCTTCTTGCAAGGGACAAAGTGCGCCATCTTTGTAAGTCGATCTACCACAACAAAAATGCTGTCGAAATAATTCGATGGTGGCAGGTCTGTAATAAAGTCCATGGAAACTGAAGACCATGATCGCCGTGGAATTGGCAATGGTTGTAAAAGTCTGTAAGGGCGATGCCAAGGATTTTTAGATCTTGAACAGATGTCGCAAGTGAGGACAAAATCTTTCACATCCTTCCACATTTGAGGCCACCAGAAATCTCGAGAAATAAGTTCCAAGGTCTTATTGAATCCAAAATGTCCCGCAGCTGGAAAATCATGGCAAGATTGAAGAACTCGAAACCGTACTGGTCCTTTCGGAATATACAACCGCTCCTCGAAGTATAAAAGATCTCCCTCCACTTTGAACTTGTCATTATTGGCACGTTGCTTGATATCAACTGCTATTGAATCTTCAATGGTCGCGGTACGTACCTGATTGAGGAAGTCAGCATCGATTGGTACAATGGCAGCGTGAAGCCGGAATTGCTCTGGCTTCAATAGTGTCGTACACTGTTGGTCGAATGCTGCCTCTCCAGCCTTTGGTGCAAGATACGATCTCCTCGATAATGCATCAGATAGTCCTTGTTGCTTTCCAGGTCGATAAGTGATAACAAAGTCGAATCTGGATAGCAACATATTCCACCGAGCTTGATGCCGATTCAAAATTCGAGCCGACATGAAATATTCCAAATTCTTGTGATCCGTGTATATGGTTACCGGATGTGCCACTCCTTCGAGAAAGTGACGCCATTCTTGGAAAGAATCCACTATAGCAAGAAGCTCCTTATCGTGGATCTCATAGTTGATCTCAGCAGCAGAGAACTTTTGAGAATAGAATGCAACTGGATGGAGCTTTTCATCAACACCTATCTGTGAAAGTACGGCTTCCAAAGCAAAATCTGAAGCATCGATTTCCAAATAAAAGGCCTTTGCAAAATCCGGGTGGACCAAAATCGGAGCCGTTGTAAACGCCATCTTAAGATCTTGAAATGCTTTCTCTACTAGGAGTCCCCATTCAAGCTTGTCTTTACACGTGAACCGAATGAGTGGAGCAGCAACTTGGAAATAATTCTTAATAAAAATCCGATAGAAGTTAGCAAAACCAAGAAAACATTGTAAGTCTCT
>JAWRVF010001445.1:0-68693 GCA_036785485.1 Physcomitrellopsis africana | reverse complement strand
TTTCCTATATGTTCGTCACGTATTTAGCTTGGTCTTCAAGCTACCAACATGTGCGACATGTGGCTAACTTATTGACCAAGTTTTTAATCCAAAAGTCTACTATGGACACTTATAAAGTCAAAGCAGTGTCTATAAAGTTTATAGGAAGTTTCTCTAAAGATATTATGAAATTAACCTGCTTTTACCTTCTTTTATCTAATTCTATCTGATCATATAGGTAACCATGAATATGTATGTGACAATTTTTGATCTTGAACAAGTATTGCACAATTGTACAAACTCTTTAACATCCTTTTACATTTGAGATTGACCAAAAATCTCTTGATATTAGCTCCAAAATCTTATTATATCCAAAATGTCTTGCTGCAAGGAGGTTGTGATGAACTTCTAGAGCTTGTGGTTGTGCTACACCTTTTTGGATATATAGGCATCTTTCAAAGTAGAGTAGATCATTTTTGAATTTAAACTTAGAAGTATTATGAGATTTAAATGAATTATTCTTAATCTCATAAATAAGAGGATTTGAAGGCATACTTGATTAGATTTGTTTAAAAAAAGTTGAATCAATAGTCAATATTGATTTCATTGCTTGAAGATGAAATTGCTCCAGTTTCAAGAGGATCTTTCTTTGTTGATCAAAAGTTAAATTACCTTCTTTTGGTATAAGATAAGAATGTCTAGAAAGGATATCAGACAAACCTTGTTGTTTTCCTGGCCGATAGATGATAATAAACTCAAATATTAACAAAGATATGCTCCATCAAGCGTGGCAACAATTTAAGACACCCTTGGACATGAAATACTTGAGGTTCTTGTGATCCGTATACACGATGATTGGACTAGAAGCACCTTCCAGATCGTGATGCTATTCTTGAAAAGAATCTACAATTGCAAAAAGTTTTTTATTATGGATTTTGTAATTGATCTCTATTGTTAAAAATTTCTTAAAATGGAAAGCTACTAGGTAGAATTTGTCATCTTTTCCCATTTGTGATAATACTGCCCCCAAAGCAAAGTCTAAGGCATCTGTTTCCATAAAAAAATGCCTTGAAAAAGTCAATGTGATATATGATTAGTGCACAAGTAAAAGTTGTCTTCAAAGCCTTAAACAATGCTTTTATTTTTTTACTACAGTCGAATTTGTCCTTGCAAGTTAAGCTTATAAGTGGAGCTACAACTTAAAAAAAGTTCTTGATGAAGATTTTATAATAATTGGCAAATCTCAAAAAACATTGTACATCTTTTATTATTTTTTGAGTCTTCCAATATATGACTGTTTGAACTTTTTTAGGATCTATTTTGAAACCATCATTCAAAATGATGTATCTTAAGAAGTCAACTTGACTAGTGTAAAATATACACTTTTTTATCTTGGCATATAATTGTGTATCTCTAAGCTTTTGTAATACACGACAAATATGAAATTCACGTTCTTTTATATTCTTAGAATAAATTAAAATATTGTCTAAATAATAGACAATAAAATCATCGAGAAACTCACAAAAAATATCATTCATAAGATGTTGAAAAGCAGCTGGTGCATTTATAAGTCCAAAAGGTATGACATTATATTCAAAATGTCCATACTTTGTTCAAAATGTAGTCTTCCATTCATCACCTTCTTTCATGCGCATTAGGTTATATACTCCTCATAGATCTATTTTTGTATAGATCTTGGCTTGATTCAATTGATCAAGAAGTCCAGATATCAAAGGTAGAGGATACCTATTCTTGATGGTAATCTTATTGAGTCCTCAATAATCTACACACATCCGTAGTGATCCATCTTTTTTCTTTATAAACAAGATAAAAGCTCCTGCTAGAGATTTTGAATGGCGTATGAAATTTTTGGCCAAGTTTTCATCAATGTATTTCTTGGATTCAACTAGTTTATTCTAGGATAGACTGTAAATTGGTCCAAATGGAGGTTGAGTTCCTTCTTTGAGATCAATTGAGTAATCATATGGATGATGCTCTGAAAGAATATTTGCATTCTTTTTCTCAAAAATATCTTGATAATCTTGATATTGGCTTGGAATGCCACTTGTAGTCCTTCCACCATCAAAAATGGATGTAACATAAATAAAATAAGATGATCCTTCTTTTGCTTCATTCATAAACGCTTTTGCGTTTATAAGTACAGGTTTTATTATATTAGGCTTATGGTTTATTATTTAATTTACGAGACTCTTATTTATGCTTTGAGAAAAATCAAGTCTATGGAAAATCCAATCTATTCAAGGGTTATATTTTTTTAACCATAATAAACCTAAAATGATTGAATTAGAGGGAGATTTAATTATATTAAAGACTACACAACTATTATGACCATCTATTGTTACATTTATAGGAAGGACTTCATGAGTAATATTTTCAAAAGATAACGGGCGACTATCTATGACTTCTATATGTACGGATTTAGTTTTTTATATTGAAGGTATTCTATGACTTTTAACAAATTCTTTATCTAAAAAAACACGTTGAGGTTCCTAAATCTAATAAAGCAAAGGCTTTATGATTTTTAGGTTGCAAATAGACATCTATAATAAAACAAGGAGAGGGTTCAAAAGAGAAGATAGGACCTTTACTAGGAATTATATAAGATTCCAGCTGCACAGTTCCTATTGTAGATTGACAAATTCATTTTCTGATATATTGTCTTCTTTGACAGCCATATTTCTCATCTTATGGTTGCTTTATTTCTTTGGATAATGATGAGCAATGTGCTTAGGTTCTCCACAATATAAACACAATCTTTCTTGACGACGACAAGTCTTTTCTTGTTCAATAAGAGGTTTGAAACGTATTGCATCAATTTGCATGTCTTTTATTTTTGAATGTACGTATTGAGAAGATGTTGATGTTGCCATTGTATTGTAGTAATGCTGGGGCTCCCTTATGTGGCTCTCCTATCAAAATTTAAAAAGACGATTGTCACACTTCTTAGCAAAATCAATTGCTTGACTCAATGTTTGAGGATTGGATAAGTTGAGCATTAATTTCTTTACCTCTATTGTAATCTATAGAAAAATTGGCTTCTAAGCGCAGCATCATCCTACTTGGTGTCAATTGCTAATTGTCAAAACTGTGAAGTATATTATATCACTAATTGATTATCTTGTCACAAGATATGGATGTTATTGATTGCGATACAAATTGCATTATGTTCTCCATATATAGATCAAAATTTTGCTAAAAATGCCTCCAAATTATCCAATAGTGGTTCACGTCATTCAAAAAAAGATGAAAACCATGATAAAGCAGAATCTCATAGTAATATTTCAATAAACCTGACTTGTGATCCTTGGATTGGATAACTTTGAGGTTGAAGTTCAATCACCAGTTGTACTTAATTGATGAATCCTCGAAACTTAGATCTGGTGCCATCAAACTTCTCCGACAAATTAATCTTTGGTTCTTTGGTGCTTGAATGGTGTTCAATTATAGATGAAGTGGTATGGCTAGAAGCAACTCGAATCATCTCTATATCTTCACTTCTTGCTAATCTTGTTGCTTCTTGCGGTGGTGCATTGAGTTGATGTATTGCGAGTATTAATTCTCTCATTTGCTCTTGCATTTGTGCCACTACACTCTTCATTTTAGCAAGCTCTGCTATGATACGATAATAAATTTTTTAAAAAAAGATATTTACTCTCACTACAAAATAAAACACTCAAGAAGAAAGGAAAAAAATTCTAGGAACAATATCAGTTTAGAAGTGGATAATCCACAACTTCTAATATGCTTATGTTTTATCAAGAGAAAATGATAATCTCTTTTTAATCTAGAAGAGATAAAGCTCTGATATTGTAACTTTATTCTTCTCAATCTGTGAAGGATATGAATTAAAATAGATATATGAGTTAATGAAAAACTATGTCAAAAGAAAATAATAAGATAGAAATAAAGAAATATATATATATAAAATAAAAAAATTGGAATGGCTATTGTCAAAGATTAGAAAATACATGAGACTCTTGAACTAGACTAGAAGGAAGAAAGGAATTGACAAGAGTGAAGAAGATTTCACTCTTCTCTCTATTTATACTATCTATTTAAGAGTCACATGTTAATATTCTATAGGAGCTCCTATACATGCCTAATTTGCAAGACACATGTCAAACTTGTAAGATAAGTTTTTCACATGTGTGCCACGTACATGGCTTGTTCCACAAGCTACTAACATGTGCAATACATGGCTAGCTTGTTCCACAAGCTATCAATATGTACAACACGTGGTTAGCTTGTTGACCAAGTTTTTAACCTACCAATCACCTATAGAGATGTTTAAAGGTGATTTTGTATCTATAAAGCTTCTAAGAAGCTTTTTTCTAAGATATTAACTTATTTTATTTACTTCTATTTATCTATATTAATTAGGTGATTACTAGAATAAGTCTTATGTCCGTGACAGGTAGTCCTCTCGCCTTGGTATGAGATACTATTGATGGCTGAAAGGACCTATCAACTACTTTCAAAGGGAATAAAGATTAAAGTACGTGACAAGCACAATTTGACGTATCTTGGACTTCTTCAATATATAATCACCGCTCCTCGTAGAACTCTTTTTTAGAAAGGGGGATAATGTCACAGACATAAGATTTATTCCAATATTTATTTAGTTAATATAGATTAATAAAAATAGATAAAATAAGTTATTTTGATAATATCTTAAAAAGAAGCTTTTTAGAAGCTTTATAGATGCGAAATTACCTTTATACATGTCTATAGGTGATTGATAGGTTAGAAATTTTTTCAACAAGCTAGCCACATGTTGCACATATTGATAGCTTATAGAACAAGCCAGCTATGTATCGCACATGTTGGTAGCTTGCAGAACAAGCCAAGTATGTGTCGCACATGTTGGTAGCTTGCGAAACAAGCCAAGTATGTGGTGCACATGTGGAAAACTTATCTTGCAAGTTTGACACGTGTCTTGCAAATTAGACAAGTGTAGGAGGTCCTATAGAATACCAACATATAGCTCTTAGATAGACAATATAAATAGAGATAAGGGTGAAGCTTTCTTTACTCTTATCAATTCCTTTCTTGTTTCTAGTCTAGTTCAAGAGTCTCAAATATTTTCTAGTCTTTGGCAATAGCCATTCCAATTTCTTCTTGAATATATATACTTCTTTATTTCTATCTTATTATTTTTCTTTGATATAGTTTTTACTAACTTATACATTTGTTTTAGTTTATGTCCTTGATAACTCTTCATGTATGGCTTAGTAAAGTCCAAGTTGAAATGAAAGAGATATCGAGAGTTAAAATTAGGGCTTGCAATCTAAGAGCAATAAATGACACCGCTTAATTAATGGTTATATTTTGAGCTATATCTTAGGTAATTTGATAAGTTTTTGGCTCAAAAGTTTTAAGAGTGTATAATTTGGATTTGTGAGATATGAAAAAAATAATGCTCAAGTGTTTATAAATTAGGGTTTTAAGCATCTACTAGAATTTTTAAGATATCACATGATCAAAAGTAAATTTATAGTTGAATTTTTTTGTAGTAAAATTTAAGAGTATAATATATACTTTGAAAAAATTTGATAAAAATTAAATAGCTAGATCAAGAGTTATTGAATTCTAAAGTTTGAGAAGAAATAAATCCTTGTAGGTGAATAAGCTATTAAAGGATTTTATTATAATTTGAGCCTTTTGTACAAATTCAAAAGATTTTTTAGGAGCTAAGGCTTTATGAAGGTGGAAAAATAGATATATAGAATTATAATAAAATTTTGATATGAAAATAAAGTTTTGAAAGAAGATTATGGATTTTTCTTGAGAATTATTAACAATCTAACTTATCAACAACTAATAAGTTGTTATTTAATTAAAAAAAAGATGTTAAAGATTTCTATACTCCATAAAAAGATTTTATGTATAAACCTATTTAAATGTAAGAGGGTTTTATCAATATAATATTTTTTTTATAATATTATTGTGTTACTTGTCATTTTTATTAAATACAAATCACTTTTTAGAATCTTATCAATAAATTATAAATAAATTTTTTATAGCCAAGTATTCAATGTATTCCCAAATTGAAGATTATACCATATATTAGCTTAGTGAATCCGACATGAAATATCTGAAAGTAAGAATTTTTGGTATCTTATTATGGCATGAAAACAATGAAGTAGTAGTAGAAACTGTAGTGATATACTATTATTGTAGCTTGATCTTGCAACAGCTCAAATGTTTCAAGCATTTGTATTTTTTATGTAACAATAGCAAGTAGTGGAAAACAAAGAAGCAATGGCTACTAAAGCTTTGCAATTTGTCGTTGGATTATTAGATCAATTTGATGGTAGAAACATCTCTAAGTATTTGAAATATTATTTGCTAGAAATGGAATTCAACTAGATACTAGAAAAAGAAATGATCCTTATATTTGAATTTGCAGTTGTATTAGAGCTACAAGAGCATATTAAAAAAAATTATTCAAGCTTATGGAGTTAATAGGAGGATTTTATTTTTCAGCTAAAAGAAGAGTATTCTTTGGATGATGCAAATAGAGTGACTAAAAATTCATTCATGGAATGGATAAATAGGCCTAACAAAGAATTGATTGTTACAGAATTGTTTTGAAAATTAAATAGACAATTTCTTCAATTGTCTTGAATAAAAAAGCTCATACTTAAAAATGATAAGATAGAATTATTTCTTCAATTTGCCAATAATAAATTATAGAGAGAAGTGGAATTATTGTTGGAAGATAATACATAAGATAATGGATTTATTAATAATTAGAAGAAGATTTTTGATGCAATGAATATACTAACAAAAAGAAAATATTAGAGAAATAAGATAGTGATTAGGTAAAAAATTAGGCCTCTACTAATTTCAATATCTTTGATGCAACCACTATGGCCTGTTATATTTGTATCTATTACTCTAATTCCTATGCTTATAATTGTACTACAAAAAAATGCAATAGACAAGTTAATCAAAGGAATAATAGATTTACAAATCAAAGTGACAAAGCTAAAATAAAAATGTGCAATATTTGAAAGCAAACCTATATCAAAGCTAGGATATATATAAAGATATATTTGGTGTAATAGTATTAAACATCCTTGCAAGGAGTGTGAAGATTTTATTGATACTTTATAATAAAGAATAATTTTATGGAAGGATAGAAAGATTACTTTATAAAATATAAGTCAGTTCTTTAAAATCAATTTTGGAAAAATAGAGATGAAAAAAGTTTTAGATGATCATTTGTCTTGGCAAGCTATGGCATCAAAGAAAGCTACTACCTATAATATTGAGGTAATAAAAGACAAAGATGATATTTTTAATAAGTATATAGATATAAAGGATTTATAAAGTAATATTATATTGAATATGAATAAAAAAAAAAATAACAAGTAAAGAATTGCTTAACACAACTACAATCATTAGGAATGCTACAAGATGGGATAATTCTATTGATACCATGTTTGTACATATTTATATTACAAAATCCCAGCATGAAGCTTTGTTGGATGTGAAAAAAGGTAAAAATATAATAGAAGAAAATTTTGAAGAGCCAAATAATAAAAGAAGATTTTAAAGAGATGAAAAGATAATACAAAATAAAGAGATATCTATACCATAAGATAATAGACCATCTAAAATTAGACCATCAAAATCATACCTTAGAGATATACTACTACTAAAAGAGAAATAGAAAGAAAGGATAGAAGTTGATAAAAACAAAGAGAAGAATAAGTCTGTTGCTTATAAACTGCAATCAGATATTGAGACAATTACATATTTAAAAGAGGTACTAAAAAAAAGGATGTTGAATGCCAAAATTGAATTTATATTACAAAAAGTTTTAGCTATTGTAAAAAAAAAAATCATAATGTCATTATTGATACTATTAAGCATAAAAGGCAATTGATAGGAGAATTTACAATGTCTAATATTCTAAATATATTGTTAATAAAAAAAAAAAAATAGAATTGGCTGAATGTTGCATTAATTAAAATGATCAATTTTCTTTGAATGAAGATAAGGTTGAGGACAAGGATCTTAATTATTATTCTAATAGGCATTAAACTAGAGCCACTACAAAGACTTTGGTGAAGATGGGAGATTTGGTAGATCGAATACTTATTCTTATTGACCATGGATTTGAAATTAATATTATATCAAAAGATATTTATAAATGTGAAAGATGGCCTATTGATATTGAATATGGTTGGATGATCCGAATAACAAATAACACACAAGGAGACCTTTATGGTATTTATTTAGATGTAAAGATAAAAATCAGAGATGTATCTACAAAATAAAATTTCTTTGTTCAAGAAAATACTTTTTATCTAATAATTCTTGGCCAACCATATATTATTGCTGTAAGAATAGAAACCAAAATATTAGATGATGGATCAGCATGTACTCACATCAAAAGCCAAGATGGTAAAAGAATTGTGTTATTCTTAATTATACCTGCTAACCATGAATACAACAATGATTATCTATGAAGTGGCTTGTTACCAAGGATCAATGAAGAATTTAAGGATTTTTGTAGGATGCCACTATAGAATGAAAATATAGTAGTATACCAGAGAAGGTATTTTCACAAGTATCTTTTGTACATGAATTGTAAATTTTTTTAAGAGTGAATTTATTATATATATAATTTAATGACCTACAGAAATGGGAGAAAAAGATTGTGAAAAAAATTAAAAAAGATCTAAAAAGAATAAGTGTGCTTGATAAAAATGACAAATTAATAAGTATATATATAAAAACAAGTTTAGAAGATATTTTGGAAGAACTTATAAAAGTTGAAGAAATAGATGAAGATTAAGTAATACAAGTATATTCAAGAGAGTTCTACTTAGTCATACAAGTATTTTAAGATTATGAAGTCAAAATTGAAATTAAATATAAAACTATAAAGAAAAATAAAATCTATAACTATATTATTGCTTAGTGATTCAAACCACTAAGTTCAACAAGCCTCAAAGGAAAAAGACTTATGCAATCCTAATAAAATTGGCCACAAGTTTATTAAAACTACATTCAAGGAGTTGAAAGTAGGATCTACAAATTTTCTTCTATCTATTGAAGAAATGGAGTTTAGAAATACATTAAAGAAGCATAGAAAAACTTTTGCTTTTGAACCATTAGAAATTAGATATATGGATTCAAGTGTTGTGGCACCAATGATTATATTTATAGTTCCACATGTTCCTTCAGATCTAAGGCCAATTCCAATACCTAAGATACATCTATCTAAATTTATAGAATCTTTAAAAAAAAGATACAGATGAAGATTTTAAAACCATCATTTATACCATATTCTACTCATTGATTTATAGTACCAAAGAAAAATGGGACTCTATGGTGTCATATTGTAACACATTGTCATGTTGTGGTTTAGCTACTATGTGAAAAAAATTGTACATGTATATTTAATATACAATTTACTACTTAGCTAAATGAAAGTCATATCAATGGATTTTTATTGGTTATAGGATGTGATTAGGTTGCTAGTTTAAAAAGGATCTATTAAAAGGATTATTATTAAGATTTATACGACCTTATTTTCTTTTTAGTAGTGACTTTTGAAGTTAATTTTATATTGATAGTAACTTGTATATATCTTAAGTCACCTATGTTAGACATTGGTGATCCTTAAGATCTTATTTATTTCTTTTATTTGATGCTTAAAGCACCAAATATGTAAATCTTATAAGAAGAAGGATTAGAAAAGGGTTTTTAGTGTAAAAAGGGTAGTTTGGCCATCTATGTGGATGAATAGAGGTGAATGATAGAAATCTCTATTCTAATTGGCCAAAAATCATGCCCAATGGGCTTCAAGGAGGCTGCCCGAGGGTTTATTAGGAGTTAGGATTTTTTTTCAAAGGAAGTTGAACATCAGAGGCTAGGATCATAAGGTTTAGGTTTTTGGATCTGGTTTAGGTGCAAATTTTGTGTGATTTGCACTTTTTATGAAGAAGTTATAGGCGCCCAAAGTTAAGGTGTTGATTTTGAACCTATTGTCACTCTTTTGAGTATAACTCGCGCATATAGAACGCAATTAAGGATCGACAATTGGGGTTGGAGAGAACACTTTCACAACTACACTTTTTATTTATAGCTCGATAAAATCCAAGCTAGGATGAAGGAGATATTGAGAGTTGAAGTCAGTGCTTATAAACTTAAGGGCAGTAAGTGACCTGATTACATAGTGGTTAAATTTTGAGCTATATCTTAAGCAATTTGATAGATTTTTAGCTCAAAATTTTCAAGAGTGTATATGTTTATGTCACAAGACTATGTAAAAAATTTTTGTGGCATTAGGATTTTGGGTTTGTGAGATATAAGGAAAATAGTGCTCGAGTGTCTCTGAGCTAGGGTTTTTAAGCACCTGCTAGGGGTTTTGAGATATCAGATGATTGGAAATGAATTTATGGTTGATTCTTTCTTGTGATGAAATTTAAGAGGATTATCTACACTTTGAACTAAACTTTATAGAAATTGAATAGTTGGATCAAAAGTTATTGGACTCTAAAGTTCAACAAGAAATAAGTCCTTGCGGGTGAATAAAGTTTTGAAGGATTTTTGTGGAAATTTGAACCCTTTTTGTACAAACTTACTTATATACAAGAAGGTTTACATATATAACTTCTCTTTTGTGAGATTTTTGTATTATTTGTCTTTTTTATTGAGGACAAACTACCTATTGGATTTTGCCATCAAATTTCAAATAAACTCTCCACAGCCAGGTATCCAGTGTATTCCCAGATAAAAGGCCACGTCATACGACAATGTTTATATAGTGAAAATATAAATAAGAATGATTTTTTAATTAACATTCAATTATCTTGGCTTAATAGCAACTAAAGATACTTAAAAAAGATTTTATGAAAGCTTTTTAGATTATTTTTTTATCTTAATAGCTACTAGTTAAGAGTTAATTATTAATTTTTTCTTCTAGGTTGTAGAAATTCTTTTACTCTCTTAAAAAAAACCACAAATTAATAAGAATAGGATAGAAAAGGTAAATAATTAATATGGTTGATACTAGAATTAAGTTGAGGATAGGGCCAAGCTTAAAAATTCCTAGGATAGGTTGGATTAATACTCAGGAGTTGACCATTTGAGGGACAAGGTCAAAATCAAACTTCTAGCTATTAAAATGGCTACCAAGGGCAAAATAGGGATTCATTTGGAAATGAGCAATTAGCATTTGAGAGCTTATTTTAAGCTTATTTTAAAGGCATAAGATTTATTTTTATAGATTTTGGGATGACTTTTCAAATATTATTCAAAATCAAGGTTTGTATTGGTGATTTGGATTTTTATGCAATAAAATTAGGGCTAGCACTCTCAACTAGTTTGTACAACTAGTATAACATCTATAATTAAATAATTGATAATATGTGGTTGATTAGATATATTATAAGTACATAAATTTTTTTAATAATCTAATTGTGCAATTAAAAGATATTTGATTGTTAGTGCAATAAGATACTGGAAGTTGACAATTTGAGATTATTTAGAGTTTTTGTAATATCTAAAGATTTATTAGTCAAAATAAAGTGAAATTTGGCATGGTATTAGAAGACTTAGAGATCAAGCTATATATCAACTTTGATCTAAATTTTTTAATTAGAGAAGGAGAAATTGCTATTAGAACATCTACATCAACTTCAAGTTGGCGGCCAAGTGACATCAATATAATTTGTGGATGTTTTCTTTACAATCTATAAGTTGGATTGGGCTAAAATTTTTTAAACATATAAAAAATTTATAATGGCATTTGTATGAAAAATCTTATATGAATTGGAATGATTAAGAGTTAGATTAATAGTTATAGCTTGTTGAAGTTCACTACTTAGGATTAGGATTTACAAAAAAAAATTGAAGTTGTCTAATTATAAAAGTAACAAGGCAATTAGAGTTTGTGTATGGTTGAGGTTATTAAGAAGAGTATTTTTGAGCACTTTTTATTGGCTTTAAATACTTTTGAATTGAGATTCAAATTACATTCTTCTTATATAGATGAAACCTATTAGGATTTTTTGTATACTTGTAAAATACAACTTCACCTTCCATAGCCAAGTACTTGGTGCATTTCTAAACAAAAAACATGTAATATGACAATGATTTATTCAAGATATGTAATCTATGAATTAAGTAACTATTAAAAATACAAAAGTAGAACCAATTATTGGAGAATTTGCTGAGGTATTTGCTGGTAGAGCCATTTATTCTATTGGCAATCTTTACTTTAGATATGATCAATTTCAACTTGTTCAAGGAAGCAAGGACATCACCATTATAAAGACACCTTTAAGATTGATAAAAATGAATATATTACTATAGAAAGTAACAAACTTAGTTACTCACTTGATGAATGGAATGATTAAGATTCTCTATGATTTTATTCTAAAAAAGATTATATATTTTTTAGATGATATTTTGATAAAAGGGTATATAGAAGAAAAAAAAAAAAAGACAATGGATCAAAGGGGGTATTGTAAATTTTTTCTAATCATATTTTAGATTGTGACAAGATTTTATTACAACTTGAGGAAGTTTATTTAATATTATTAAGAACTAAATCAATCTTTGGAGTTCAAGAGGTTGTAATTGTAGGATATTTGTGTGGATGGTTTGGTCGCAAATCAGACCCTATTAAAATGGATGCCATATAACGGATGAAGAAAGTTTGTAGCTCACAAATAGAAGTGTGGAGATTTTTAGAAGCTTGTATATTTTATTATGTATGGATTCTATATTATGTACATTAAGCATATCTTCTTTATAATCTATTATAAAAAAAAAGAAGTTTAAATAGAAGAAGACACATACAAAAGTGATGCAAAAGCTAAAGCAATTATTATCTTCTCTATTTGTGCTATATAAAATAAGTTATGAGGATAAAAATCTAATGATACTTGCAATTGATACTAGCCCAATAGCTATTGATTGGATATTGGAATAAGATAATAAAGAAAGGAATCAATTTGCTATATAATTTGGAATTAAGGTATTAAGTAAAAGACAATGAAACTATCCACAAGTAAAATAAGAATTATTACGGCTAGTGATAATTATAAAAATTGAAAGAGATTATCTAATAGAAATATAAGTGATAGTTGAAATAGATTGTTTGCTATTACTAAGAATGATCACCAATTGATATATCCTAATATTACTATGTTAAGGTGGATTATATATATTAAGTCTTTAAATCTTAAATTTAAACATATAACAGGCAAAAATAATCGAATAGTAGATATACTATCTTGGGCTAGATATAAACAAGAAGAATATTTGATTGATGATATTAAAGATGTAGATATTATCTTCTATTCTAAAATATAACAAAGAGAGAATGAACATCCAAAAAAGTTCATAGAAGAATTATATGCATGAAAATGGATAGATATTGGACATTATTTGAATATATTATTAAAGCAATCGGAATAGAATGATGTGTATTTCAAGGAAATTAGACAAAAAGCCTATACCTTTTATAAGGTAGATACTTGTAGAAGCGATGTAAAAGGAACAGTGGTATACCATAAAGAATAATTTGCAAGAAAGAAATGTAAGAGCAATTGATCCAAAAATTCTATGATAATTTATGGGCCAATCACACAAATATTTATGCCACCTTTAATAAGTTTAAAGAAAAATATTGGTGGCATAATATGTATAGAGATATGATAAAATTTGTGGAATCATATCAAATTTGCCAAATATATTCAAAGATTTGACACAAAGATGGATTACATTCTACATATCTTCTAGCAATATATTATAAGTAGGTGGTGGATTTAATTACTATGCCTATGGGATTGTTATAAATGCAATATTTGATTTTAGCACAAGAAGATTTATCTAACTAGGTGGAAGGGAGAATTCTATAAACAAAATCCACTAAAGAAGTTTGTAGATTTTTATTAGAGGATATAGTTTATAAATATAAATGTATTAGAAATATTATTATTGATTGTGGAAAATTAGATGTACATGAGGTAAGAGAATTATTTGAAAGATGTGGAATCAAGCTTGTACTCACAATAGCATAAAATCCTGAAGGTAATATCAAAAGTGAACAAGGTCATCTTCTAATAGTTAAAGCTATTATTAAAGCATATAAAGAAAGGGCAAAAGAATGGCCAAGATTATTACCATTTATTCTATAGGCTGATTGTATTATTCATAGTTGAATAATTGAATATATACAAGCAAAATTAATACAAGGATAAAAGCCTATTATGCCAATTGAAGAACAAATATGCACTTAGAGTGTTTTATCTTAATAAGATAATATATCTAGAGAAGAACTTCTAACACTTTAAATCGATTAATTAGAGAGAAAACTTAAAAATATAAAAAAAATGATTATAAGGCTATAAGAAGCATGCATAAAAAATAAGAACAGATTTGACAAGCGACATCAATTAAAGCCAAAAGAAATTTAGAAAAATCATTGGATTTTGGTATATGATAGTAGCTTGGATAACTAGCATAGTAGTTTTAGAAAATTTTCTAAGTACTGGTTTAGACTTTATGCAGTTGTGAATGTTTTAAATAATGCCACATATGTACTAAAGGAGCTAAATCAAACACATCTTAAAGTTCTAATTGTACAAAAATATATAATTTTTTTCAAATAATGGAGTTAAAATATAATACATGAAGATATAAGAAAAGAGATTGATTTCTTAACAAATGAAGAAGAAACATCCAAGCTGGTATAAAAGAGATATTTAGAGTTAAAATCAATGTTTGCAATCTAAGGGCTGTAAGTGATCCTACTTAATTAGTGATTATATTTTAACTTATATCTTAAGCAATTTAATAAGTTTTTGGCTCAAAATTTTTAAGAATATATATTTTTATATTAAAATACTATATACAAATATTTTATGGCATTAAGATTTTGGATTTGTAAGATATGAAGAAAATAGTACTCAAGTATCTATAAACTAGGATTTTAAGCACTTACTAGGATTTTTAAGATATCAAATGATTAGAAATAAATCTATACTTGAATTTTTTTTGTGGAAAAATTCAAAATTATAACCTATACTTTGGAAAAATTTGATAAAAATTAAATGCTTAGGTCAAGAGTTATTGAACTCTAAAATTTGGAAAGAAATAAATCCTTGTAGGTGAATAAACTATTGAAGGATTTTGTCATGGATGCAAGATAGTAGGTTAGCAAGGAAATAAGGAAAAGATTACAAAACTAGAATCATTTCAAGAACAAAAGATTGGAATAAAGAATTAGATCATTGACAAGAACAAGAGACTAAATTGATATCAAGAAACAATACAACACTTTGGATTGCTCCAAGACTTATATTGGCAAGATTGAGATGCACCTTTGTCTTGCTTCTTATTTATATTACAAGGCCTATATCCTATTGAACCTTCTAAAAGTATCTTATAAGATTCTAAAAGACTAAAGTAGATTTTAGAAGACTAAATTAAGTTCAAGAAGACTAAAAATAATTCTAGAAGTTTCTAAAAAGATACATGAGGTTCTAAAAGATTAAAAAAGATTCTAAAAGATTTTAAAAGATTACAAAATATTTTAAAAGATTAAAGAAGGTTCTATAAGATTTTAGAAGATTTTAGAAAACTATGGAAGATTCTAAAAGACTACGGTGTCATACTATAATTGCTTACAGTATATAAAATCCACTCAAAATGCATAACATATTTATAGGTTTAGATATGAGTTAGAATGATTAGTAAAGTAAAAAAAAAAAAAAAAAAAAAAATGGAGTTAGTATAAGAAACTTTATTTTAGATTTTATTTAGTTTGATCGTGGTTTTTAAATTATATAGAACCTAAATATTTAGTATAAAGCCTTGAGAGGAAATTGGGGTCCAAAGTAGAAGAATTAAACTATTAAGAGGCCTATATAGAAGGATGAAGACAAAGTGAAGATGAATGAAGACAAGCGGTGAAGTTCTTCATTCCTATTGGTCAATAATCATGCCAGTAGGCTTTGAGGAGGCTGCCTGCAAGGAGAATAAGGATTTTGGCAACTTCAAAGAATCCATTCAAAAATTAGAGACTAGGATTAGAAATCTTATTTTTTGGACTACAATTTTGGTATAAAAATTGAGGGATTTGGAATTTTAATGAGGAAGAAGTAGGCGCTTGAAGTTAAGGTGTACAAATAGTATCTATTGTCACTCTTTTGAAGATTTGAAGAGTTGTATCAAAGCTTTTGGAGATCGGGAGATGTGGCTAGAGAGATGATTTTAAGTTCTATATTTGATATAGAAGAATTATTACATTAAGAGTAGTAAAGCAGGAGATATTGGAAGTCAAAGATAGTAGATCAAATTCCAAGGTAGTAAGTAAGTTGAATTATTGATAATTATGGATTTTGCCATATCTTGAGTTTTTAGATGAATTTTTTGTCTAAAACTTTCTAAAAAGTTAAATCTTTGTACTAAAAAGTTATACATCAAAGTTTCATAGCATTTGGACATTTAATCTGTGAGATATGAAGAATTTTGTACATGGATGTTTGTAAACAAGGGTTTGAAGCTACTGCTGGGGTTTTTATAATATCTAAAGATTGGTAACAAATCAATGGTTGAAATTTGAGATAATAGTTTTTAAGATTACATCAATACTTTTTGTAAATTTTGAGTAGATTTGGACGGTTTGATTAAGAGTTATAGATTATTGAAATTCACAAAGAATTCCCTTTTTTACAGGTGAATAAGGGTTTAGAATTTCTTGTTTTATATTGAGTGTTTCATGAAACAAGACTTGTGTATTGAATGCAATATTCCTATAAGAAAGATTTTTATATAAATTTGAGGTTTTGTCATTTTGAATCTTGATTGAGTAATTAATGGCAGCCACAAGCCCAACACTTTCTTGAGGCAAATTCTCTCTATCACGACAACAGAAGGTTTTAAAGGACTACAAAAAGTTTTAAAATGTAGTGACTTAAAATATATCCATGACATCACCTTCCCTTCTAATGACAAGTTTTACAAGAAGCCAAAATGATTTAATGATAAAATTACATATGTAAGAATTCTAAAATTGATCGAAGTAGAGAAGCAACATATTCTGTCTTCTGTTTGTTGGTTACTAGTTCAACAGGACCCTTGAGGTAGTATCAATGACCTCCAGATATAACCTTTGTTATACCAACATTCCATTCAAGAATCTGCTCTTTGTTATGACCTTCAAAACATTCTCTAAACATAATTTTTGGTCCACCTGGAATCACCTTTCTAATTTTAAGAAATATTATCAAAGCTCGGGCATTTGAATCAAGATTTTTGTGATGAGGTTGTATCTCCAAAGATTCCAAACGTGGCCTTATTTGATATTAGAATATTCCTTCTTTATCTTGTTTATGTTCTTTAAATCCAGTAGATTATAAAAGTTGCAATGGTTCTTCAACCGCTTGTGTGACAAAAGAGTCTTTTGACTCTTGTTCTTGTAATTTCCTTAAAATACAAAGATTTGATATGATAATTAATAAGCTTCTAATAAGATCTATTCTATATTTAGATAAAATAACTAAATATAAGTAAAGATCTTGGCATGGCTCTCCTTCTTTTATATTGGTCTTCACCCTTTGGTAGAAAAGCATCATTTAGAAGCCAAGAGATGTTGGTGTCTATAAAATCTTCAATGGCAATTGAATCTAGGTTTTTTAGGATATTGTTGATGGAATTTGCGAACTTTCTCAGATGCATTCCTAAGGTTATTTGAAAGTTCCCACATTCTTTTGCTAACTCCATAGTCCTTTCAATAAATGAAATATTTCAATCGTCCATATTTATTACGCAAATCTAATATTTCATCTACTTTTTATTCCAACTCTTCATTGATTTCAATCAAGGTTGGTAATAGAAGAGTTCTTCCAACAATACTTGATTTATAATAGATTTTTAAAAATGAGACATAAAAGACTAGATGAATATGCATGCTACTTTATAATTTAAGATGGAAACTTATTAGATTTATTTAGTGTAAAATTATAAATGGTCCAAGTCTTTGATAGTCTAATTTTTGTAATAATCAATTTATTTTTATATTTCATCAAAGTAGCTAGACACAATCTCTTATCTTAAATTTTAGTTAGTTTTTACGATGAATGTCTACATAGTCTTTATATCGGTCTTAAGTCATTTATAATTGGAATTTTAATTCTTTATGGATGGCTTTTAAGAAAGTAGATTGATTTTTTATAGCAAGGCTTTGCTCATCTTCAATTTGGAATAGATTTGCTCTAGGGTAGTATCCATAATTTGAAAAGAATAGAATTTTCTTCATCAAAGAATGTTTGGAGTTATTATATACAAACTTGGCAAATGGTAGAAAGTCCATCCAATCATCTTGTTGGTAATTTATACTACAACAAAGATATTGTTCCAAGATATGATTCACTTGTTCTATTTGACTATCGGTCTAAAGATAATAAGCTGATGAAAGGTTGATCTTGGCCTTTGAAAATTGAAGTAGTCTTTTCTAAAAATTTGATACAAATTAAGGTCCTTGGTCGAAAATGATGTTATTTGGAAGACCATGTATTTGATAAATATTATTAATAAAAAGCTTGGCCATTTCTTTCCTAAAAATAGTCTTGTTACATAGGATAAAATGTGCCATCTTGGTAAGACAGTCTATCACCACAAAAATTGAGTCTTTTCCATTTGAAATTAGAAGGTCTGTAATGAAGTCCATGGATAATGATTGCCATAGGCCTTTAGAAACTAAAAGTGATTGGAGAAGTCGATATGGTTGGTGTCTTAGAACCTTTGCTCAAGTACAAATTTCACATGATTGGATGAATCCTTTCACCAATTTTCACATTTGAGGCCACCAATAGTCTCTTGATATTAATTCCAAGGTCTTATTGAAGCCAAAATATCCAATTGCTAGAAGATCATGTCATAGTTAAAGAATTTGAAGTCTTGTAGGATCTAAAAGAACATATAAGAGATCCTTGAAATATAATAATCCGTCTTCAAACTTGAAATTATTATTTTCTTCTACATGTGCATTTATTAGACATTGTTGAATGCTCTCTACAAATAGATCTCTGCAACTAAATTTTTTTTAGAATGAAATGCTACAAGATGTAATTGACCATCATCACCAGTTTGAGAGAATACAAATCCAAGTGCAAAATTTAAGGCATTTGTTTCCACAATGAATGGTTTTGTTGGATCTACATAAATAAATATAAGAGCTAAAGTAAAGGATTTTTTTAACTTCTTAAATGCTTCTTCAGCCTTATTGTTCCAAATAAATTTTTCTTTGTTTATAAGTTGTGTTAATAGAGCCACAATCTTAGAATAATCTTTAATAAAGATTTTAAAAAAATTTGTGAATTCCAAAAAATATTATATATTTCTAATCAATGACTATTGTTTCCACTCTATAATAATTTGTATCTTCTTTGGATCCATTGAAATTCCATTTTTAGAAGTAATATATCTCAAAAACTCAACTGATAGTTGATAGAAAGAATGCTTCTCCAATTTGGTATATAATCCACTTTTCTATAGTTTCTCCAATATCATACGTACATGATGTTCATATTCTTGTTTGTTCTTAGAGAAGATCAAGATATCATTTAGGTAAATAACTACAAAGTCATCTAAGTATTTCTATAAGATATCATTTATCATATGTTGAAAGACTACATGTACATTTGTATGTTCAAAAGGCATAACATTGTACTCAAAATGTCCATATCTTGTACAAAATGCCATCTTCCATTGATCTCCTTCTTTAATCTTGACTAGGTTGTAGACGTCTATTAAATCAATCTTTATAAAGGTCTTTGCTTGTTCTAATTATTCCAATAATCCTGAGATTAATTGTAATGGATAGCAATTTTTTATTGTTACCTTGTTCAAACCTCGATAATCAATACACATATGAAAAGAACCATCTTTCTTCTTCACAAATAAATTAAGAGCTCTTGCACGTGATTTTGAATGTCTAATAAAATTCTTGGCTAGATTTTCATCAGTATATTTTTGCAAGGCTATAAGCTCTATTTGTGAAAGATTATAAATTGGACCAAATGGAAGTTGAGTTCCATCTTATAATTTGATTGCACAATTATAAGGATGGTATGCTGATAACATGTCTATTTTCTTCTTTTCAAATACATCTTCAAGGTCATGGTATTGACTAGGAATATCTTACTTCAATTATTCTATTGGTTCTTTCATTGGGATAGTATACAATGCAAATGCAGCCTCTTTTTTTACTCCCTACATAAATGCTTTAGTTCCAAAGAATAAAGTAGCAACTCGTTTCTTCTTTTGATGTTTGAATCTTGAGGAAATCTTTTACAAATTCTAATCAATATCAAGATTATATAATTCAAACCAAAAGAGTCCAATGGCAATAGGATTTGTTAGATATCAAATGATGTTGAAAATGATGCATGATACTTGATCTCCTAGTATTACTTCCAATACTTAGATTTCTTCAATAATATCTCCTGATGTAAGGTTTTATCGATCAATGATTTCAATGGATGTGGGATGGATCTTCTTTACAAGTGCTAAGTTATGCTTGGTTGCAAAATCCTTATCCATAAAGCATCTTGAGGCTTCAGTATTCAAAAGGACTTTAACAAAAATCTCTTATTTTAGAATATATATATATATATAAAGTATAAAACAAGATATTGGATCCGGAGGTAGGAAGAGACTTTTTTCTAGTACTTTAGATTTGGAGGTGTCCAACCATAAGGTCTCTATTTTAGCTAGACATCTTCATTTTCAAACCTCTCCAATTCAGATGTAATATCTTAGGCCTTGAATTCTCTAGACTTGTTTGGATAATTTGTTGCCTTGTGATTAGATCTTCTATAATTTAGACATAGATTCTCTTATCAACATTTAATCTTTTTTATTAGTATTAATGGCTTGAATTGAGTTGTATTAATCTGTATAGATTCAAGATATGTTAATAGTTTTTTCAATATTCTTGAAGATGTAGTAGACGTATTTTGAAAATTGATTATTTTTCTTATCGTAACTCTAATAGGCAATTTTCACAAGTAATAGCTTAAGATATGAATTCTTCTAAACTTTCAACTCTTGGCATTGTAATCAATAAATTTTTCACATTGTCTTTTAGGCCATAATAAAATCAAGTCATAAAAGTCTTATCATTCCAATTAAGATCACAAATATGTTGTTGAAATTTTGCGGCATAAATCATAGCTGAACACTGTCCTTCTTATAGGTTTTGAATCTTTCTTTTCACCATCTTCTCTTGATCACTATCTCCAAATGCAACACTAAATCTTTCCATAAAAGCCTCCAAATTGTATAAGATTGGAGAATTCTTTTTTAATAGTGGAGCAAACCATGATTGAGCACTTCTTGATAAAAAGGTGCCTACATAAGCGACTTGAGTGAAACCATCCAAATAATGAGAAGGATATTGTCGTAAGTAAAGTTGTATTTATTGCACAAATCTTCAAAAGTTGGATCTCGTTCCATCAAATTTATCAAGCATGCTAGTCTTTGGCTCTTTTATAACAATCTTTGGAGCTTCTAGAGAAGTTACATGTATAGCTTGTCTTTTGTCTCCTTCCTTCAATTGTATAATCTCTTATTGCAAACTATGAATCTCTTGCTTACTTTCTTCAAATATTTGTTATATTTGTGATTTTTTTTTGGATTGAAAAGAAATACTATTTCTTCTCATATAATATCCAAAAGAATTCAAAGATCTACAAGAGTTGCCATTCTATTCTTTGTTTGTGAGGATGTACCTCCCATGATTTGATCTACTTCTATATTAATAAAGAAAAAATCAACAAGTTGTTAGTATAATATTTTTTATACTGAAAATGAATGTTTTTAAACAATGTTAATTTAGAAGAGGATAATTTGCAACCTCTAAAATATAATGATATATCTTAAGAAAAGAATAATTCATTCTTTTTAAATAAATATCAAGCTGTAATAAGTAAGCATATCAATTTAGAAGGGGATAATCCGCACTCCTCTAGAATGTAATAGTATCTTCAAGAAGAGGGATAATCCACTTTCTATAAAGAGATCAAAGCTCCAATATGATTACTTAGACAATCTTTCCAAATTGTTAACGATGCAAGATAGCAGATTAGCAAAAAAATAAAGAAAAGATTACAAAATTAGAATAATTTCAAGAACAAAGGATTAGATAGACAAAAACAAAGAACTAGATCATTGACAAGAACAAGAGATTAGATTGATATCAAGAAACAAGGCAACACTTTGGATTGCTCCAAGACTTGTGTTGGCATGACTGAAGTGCATCTTGGTCTTGCCTCTTATTTATATTACAAGGCCTATGTCTTATTGAACCTTCTAAGAATATCTTAAAAGATTTTAAAAGATTATAGAAGATTCTAAAAGACTAAGGCAAGTTCAAGAAGACTAAAAAAGATTTTAGAAGATTCTAGAAGGCTACGGGAGGTTTTAATAGATTGAAGAAGGTTCTAGAAGATTTTAGAAGATTATAGAAGATTTTAGAAGATTAAAGAAGGTTCTAAAAGGTTTTAGAAGATTATAGAAGATTTTAGAAGACTAAAGAAGGTTCTACAAGGTTTTGAAAGATTCTAAAAAATCATAGAAGATTTTAGAGGACTACGGAAGGTTTTAAAGGACTACAAAAAGTTTTAAAATGTGATGATTTAAAGTATGTCTATGATAGATTTTGTTGCAATTTGAGCCTTTTGTACAAGCTAAAGGAGCTTTTTAGGAGCCAATACTTTATGGAGGTAGAAAAATAGATATGTGGAGTTAAAATAAAATTTTGATATGAAGATGAGATTTTGAAAGGGGATTATGGATTTTTCTTGAGAGTTATTAACAATCTAACTTATCAATAACTAATAAGTTGTAATTTTATAAAAAAAAAGAATGTTAAGGATTTCTACATGCCATAGAAAGACTTTATGTATAAACCTACTTAAATATAAGAAGGTTTTATCAATATAATATTTTTTTCATAATATTATCATATTATTTGTTCTATTTATTAAAGACAAATCATTTATTGGAGTCTTGCTAATAAGTTATAAGTAAATTTTCTACGGCCAGGTATCGAGTGTATTTTCAAATTGAAGATTATACCACACGACATTATGAGTGTGTATTATTTTCTTCTAGTGTTGAGTAGCATTAGGATTGTAAGAAACCAATTTATAATGCAATGAAAATGTAGCTAAAAAGTTTTTTTTTTTTTTTTTTTTTTTTTTTTCCATTAATATAATAGTTGAAGAGATTCCTAAAATCTTTGCTTCTTTTTCTTTTTTGGTTTTGGTTCCTTTTTTTTTTACTTTTTTTTAAATTTTCTTTTTTTTCTTTTTTTTAATGAAGGATGTTTGGTGAGGTGGAAATTTTCAAGAATGCTCCCCTCATTGCAAAAGGAAAAACTCATGCTAACTTTGTATAATCTCAAATGGTCAATGTTGGATCTTAGAGCTTTCTTTTGAAGCTAAGATGCCTATGTTGGATTTTTTCAAGCCAACTCACTTATATGTCAAGTTGAATTCTAAAATATAAACATAAAAATATCAAATTCAACATTCAATGATAGGTTGAGTAGGATATGGAAATGTGCTCTAAGAATAATGAAAGAAGTTTTAAAAAAAAATAGCCTAAAGACCTAAAATAACATGCAATGTGATTTGGTTCAATAAGTTAATATATAAAAAAAAAAAATTCAAGTCAATGTGGTTGGCTAAGTTCAACTCTAAGATATCTTTATTAAAAATATGTACTATTTATTAAGAATCAAATTTTTATAACTTATATTATTCTTTCAAAACATATGCATATTTATAATAGAAGAAGTTTTGCCTCTTGCTCCTCCAAAAGGATAGAAGGCAAGGGTCAAAACCTCCATCCAAATTCAACTCTACATAGATAATATTTTGTATTGTAGGAGAATATTCATCTGCAAATTGAGTATGAAGGTAGTTCTATAGAATCCATTAATTACATTACTAAGGTGCTAAATTTTGGATGATGAAAAACTAATATAAAAAATATGTAAAATGAACAAATTTTGTAGACCCCTTAATAATGCTGAAGCTTTAAGCTCAACCTTTTCCATGCTCAACATGATTAGGGTTTCTATTTGTGGAACGCATGAAGTCCAGCTCATGTAAACTTGACTTAATTTCCGAACTGTTGAGGCCAGAGTAATGGAGCTGAATACGGAAAGACGTGGAAAGAAAGTGGGCCCAGCCAAACATCAAAAGAGGTATCAGCTTTTTGCCTCCGGCTTTAGATTGAGGCAGGTTATCTGATCCTTTCTGAGCAATTTCATATCCTCTATGTTTTGTTGGTAGGAAAAGTAACAGCGAAAAACAAGGAAAAGATTGATAGATTGCAGAATCCGGGAAGAGCCCTGGTTAAGGATGCCAACCAGGATATCGACTCTGTCTGGAGTGAAGTCCCGATAAGCGGAGCCTCTGCTGCGCACTGCTTTCGACCCGAAGACTGAAAAAGGTGGCTGCCAGCACAGCGAAGACAATGACGCGGAAGCTTGTAAGATGCTCGGCAGTCGTGACACGATAAGTTACAGTTCTCTTCTGAACAGCTGATTCGAAAGACATAGTAGTGTTCTGCTCATGCAAGTGCACAGCTCTGCTATTTGCAAACTACAAACTGAAAAGGGAATCAATTGCAGTGGCCAGTATTTACATTTTTAGAAGTTGTGGGTGGGAATGGGATAAACGCCCACGTGGGGCAAGTCACCAAAGACAATGCCGCTGAAGCATAACACGTTAAAAAGAATAAAGTGGCCTAAAAGGCATAGATTATGAAGTGCACAAAAGTTATCCAAAGGAGCAAGGGTGTTGAAATATGATCAGTAAAAAGGGAAGAGAGTAGCCAGTGATTGCACTGTGAGTGTGATGAAAAGAATTACACGTACTTTGGCAAGGACGGCTTTCAAAAGCAGTTCGAAGGATTCGTTCGAGTAGCAAAACCCTCACATATCAGAATGATCTGTATCTCAAACACGAAAAAATTCTTGACAGTGAATTCTTTTCAAAAACGAACAGACAAACAACCTTAAGCACACCAACACCTCCATAACTCAATCAGTTACTACACAAAACTGTATGCCAATTGCAAATGCATGTGTATAATACCCAAACGAACGAATGGCAAGGCATTACAAAATCCAACACTGCAACCCACGTTCCACACATATCCCTGATAATCTAGTCTAGGCCACAAAGATAAAGTTGTCTTTGCGAGTTATGATCTACACGGTAGTTCCTGAATCTAATGTACAGTGCATATATATACTCACGATTCCTAGTCAGATCATGACCACGACGTCGCTAGGCAGTTGAGAATAACACCCAGGGCTCCACTGCTCACACGAGCTACGGAATCGATCAGTCCAGTTGCTATTCGAACGAAATTCTCTCGAAGAAATCCCAAACCTGCTGAAGATAAAGATTGTTCTATGTTCAGTTGCGAAATACTCCGATGTCATCAGGTGCTTAAATGGTCAACTTGTCGGTTCAGAACCCCCGACCTCAAAGAGCAGCCTTAAATAGTTGTTGGACATTTGAGCCTGTTTTTGAAAACAGGATACTGATGGCACTAAATTTTGGCGTCGGCCACTAAGAGATGGTTCCGTCTGCTACAACTGATCATCTAGTGCATTGAAGACTAATATTATAATCCGAATGAATACATGAAGCTTTCCTCAATCCTACTTCAAATGACTACAGCTTCGTCAACAAATACAAACCCTAAAGCTCATCAAAGGGCTTCTGAAACCGTTCGGACAAAGCCATAATCACTAGCGCCTTCCAGCATATCATCTTCACTATGCACAGGAAGGAGAATCCGTACTCATCTCTACTGATTTCGTCAGAATAATGCATACACACGTAATAGCAAAAAAATATGGTATGGATTCAGGAAACCCAGATACTCATTATTGCTTCCTCGTAACACCTCCGGCGAGTGATGTCAATAGTCCATCCTCCTGCGCGCAATCCTTTCTCTTCCCTCATCCGCTTCGTCTGCTCATCTTCTGGCTCCCCATTCGCATTGTAGGACGGAGGTCCCAAAGGCACAGGTTGCTGCCCCGCTGGCCTAGGTGGCAGAAACATCGTGGGGGCATATTTCCCAGGCGCCGCAGCAACTGCAGGAAGATTACTTTGCTGCACCTGAGGGTCAATACCCAAAGTCGTCGGCGCAGCATCACCAGCCGCATGATACTGCCCACTCCTCAAGAAAGCAGCCTCCTCCTCGGCTCGTCGCGCCCGGGACGCAATGATTGCCTCATAATTTTCGTTCTGGTACTTCATGAGCTTCTCCTCCGTGGAGGCAACATCTACTCCTTCGATCAAATTGAAAATTATGTCCTCCACCTCTTCGAGATAGTCATTGTACGAGCGCAAGTCCGGAAAATCATCCTGCCTCTTGTTGTAGATGTTTTGCACCCTACGCCGAATTTGCAATTCCTTCTGCATCTCTTTATTCATCGTGACAGAGAGAATGGGAGACTCCCATAAAAAAACCTCGAGAACCAACTCTGCTTCAGCAACCCCACGAGCGCTCTTAACTTCGGACTGATTGCTTCCCTCGCAACGTATGCGAAATCCTAAGCCGCAGAGTCTCCGATAGTAAAAACCTTACGAAGTTGCCAGTAAAGCTCGCCATCACCTCAAACCATGCATCGACTGATACTCAAACTCACTGATACCTTGAAACAAACAAACCTAAAAACGGCACAAGTCTTCTACCACGATCGCCTTCAAAACCCACAGCCTATCAAAGAAATCAAAGCCAACCTGCCGATCTGCAATGTTACAAACAAAAGAGCACCTCCACAGCATCACATCATCCACTGCAAAGATTGCGCAGGAAGGTCGAGAATGAGATGCTTCAAAGATTTTCGGAGGAGGGCTTAGTCCAGGCTCAGCCCTAACTGGACGAAACCTCCTTTTCCGTTCGCTCTGATTCGTTCGTTCAGTCGGTCGTTTATCGTTCATGCATTCATCTATTCTTCATTCATTCTTTTGTTCTTTCATTCGTTTGTTCGAATATCCAAGTGTGGTCATCTCGAGAAGTCACCATTTTGTGGACAGTTTTTATGTCGTGGATTCTACGGATTCAATGAATTTGTATAATGTTCACCACAGGCTGATTTTGAAATCTATTAAATGATAGCATGAAGATCAGGAAGGGCATGTTGATGATTGGACTTTACCATAAGGCCTGTTTTGTTTCTAAATCCTTGAACAGTCCTCAACTGTGTATGGTAATATTTTTAATGAAAATATTGTTTAATATCGTATTTAATTTTTGACAGAAATTTTTTTGGAGGTTTTAATTATACAATATTTTAGAACAGCTCGTGTGTTAATACATAGAACTACAATTTTATCTACTTAGAATGTTTTCTTTTTTATTAAAAAAAAAAAAAAAAAAAAAAAACAGTCCTTTAAATGTAAAAAATATAATTATTATTATTTGGACTCTTACTGCTTTGTACAAAAAATAATTATTTCCCTGTGAGTATTCTTACTGTTTTGTTCAAGAATTATTATTTTTCTATCATTATTCAATCTTCATGCCATATTGTTTCAAAATTCACTACTTCTTCAAATTAGATTTTTAATAAACTGCCATTTTGGAAAATCTGGAAAACAAAACGTCAAGTTAAATAGCCACTTGAACATGAATGCAACAGTGGTTCCCTTCTATTTTTTGTAACATGTAGTTTAATTTGAGCCTGAAGGCATTTAAACCATATCCTAGTAAACAGCCATAAACCCTAAACCCTAAAACCTTGAGCACTAAATCTACTAATAAAGTTTATTTTTAAAACAAGAATGACTGTCATGTATTATTTCTAGTGCCAAATGCATAATATTTTCAATGCACTTTATTTTTTTGTTTTCTGTCGATGATTGTAGTTTAGTTTCAGTAACCTGAATATGTAAATGGATGAGATCATTGTTGTTTAAATGTGTGTCATAAATAAAGAAATAAAATAAAATAAAACAGTGATTAATTATCACTCACTTTTGTGAGACCACCAAAATTTTGTTTGTATTGAAAATAAAGTAGCATATTTTTTTTACAAACATTTATTTTAAATCCATGATGATTCAATTTTATCCGTAAAAAATTAATAAAAATAAAAAATAAAAAATAAAAAATACTAGATTACTTGACATTATGATATTGTATGTATTAAATTAAAACACTATGAACTTTTGAGCTTTTGAAGAATAATTTTTTGTGCATTATATGTGATTCAAAAGAATATCTATAAACATGGTTGTATTGTTCTACATACATGTAATGCATTTTAAGTACAAAAATATATAATTTGAACAAGATAAGTTTTAGAATTTACTTTGTGAGATATATATATGTATATATATATATATATATATAGCTACAGACTGCAAACCTAGTAATTTAGTACAATTGTACAAAACCTGTATTTGTTTGCAATTGCAACTATTCATTGACACATGGATCAATTCATGATCAAAAAATATGCCTTTAATAGTAAAAATATTTGTATATTTTCTCACATTCACAAAAGTGGTTTTTTCCTTCTACAAAACTCATAATCTCTTGTGGTATAAGATATACTAATTTGTTATATATGGATTCAGTTGTGTAAGAAAGAAATTATAATTGATCAATTTTACTACCATTTAAGTTCTAAAGTAATGACACAACTCTTGTCATAATATGGGTCTTTTAGTAGTCAAAATATAGACTTATATGCAAGTTTGATGATATTTTAAGTAAGCAAGTAGATAGATATTACATGAAGATTATTTTAGATAATATACAAGCTAGTATATAATTAAAGACAATTTTTTTTGTTTAAAAATAAAATAAATAGTTTAATGATTAAAGACTATTAATAATTTTTAGATGAATTGGTTGATATTATGTTTGTCTATATAAGAAGTAGAATAAAATCTAAATAAAATTAGAAAGCTTATTTCATTAAATCGTAAGCTCTAAATCTATTCTTAGAAGATATGAAAATATTTATAAAATAAGACACATACTGTAGCATTATTAGATCTAGGTGCAAAAAGAAATTTGAGTAAGAATTACTTTTAAACAAATGGCAAATCTTCAAGCTGAAGCAAAGATAACAACTACTTATCATTGAGACTACCTAAAAAAGAATCTAAATATCAATTAAACTTTGCCCTTGTAATATAATTGATTCTATTATATTGTTTTAGACATTGAAAAGCCAATGGTTTCAAACATTGAATAGGAAGTAAGCATTGAATGTCGATTGGTAAGAAATTTGAGGCCAAAAGTTGACACATATATACTTATTTAAGTAACAACAAAGATAAAGCTTGGCCAAAATTATTTGGGATAGTTGGAACTTGATAAAGCACAAAGGAAAAAAATAATATAAAGTTAGCAAATACTTATAGAAAAGAAAAGATGACATTACACTTCTTTAGAACTAGATTCTAATTAAAAGACTACTTCTCAGCTTATAAGCATTTCAAATATTCATTGAACAATAAGAGATACATGATAGAAGTTTTAACCAAGCTATATAAGTTCTATATCATAACAAATCACATCCAATCTAACATAATTAATTCATATTCTATTAGAAAAGACATTATTCTATTAAATACAAGTAAAAATCTCTATTTAACTTTAACATATATAATTAAAAAATTCTTTCATATATATATATATATATATATATATATATATATTTGAATTCATGATAAATGTAATGGTTGAGATTCAAATTTATAGTATATGGATTTACTCTTATAAGGAAAAATAATTCTTTAATAGACTCAAAATTTATCTTTTGAATATATAAAATAATAAAAACTAATAGACAAATAGAAAAATATAATTTATGTTCTAATTTTTTTTTAAAGTAAAGTATTTTTATAAAAATATTAAAGAATCTAAGAATAAAAAATAGAAGAATTATTTTGATTAAAATCCCAAAATCTCCACTTCTGACAACATCTTAGATCTCTTTTATCAAGAAATTTGAACCATTGGCGAAGCTTTAGATATTGGTTCCTAAAAATTGAAAATGAATTGGTCTTTATTAAATAATAGAAAATTAAAACTTTTTAGTATTCTTTCAACTTCAAGGTACAAATCAAGGTATTAAAGAAAATAAATAGATAGATCCTTTAGATCTTTTAAAAATAATAGTTTATCAAATTTAAGTTCAATTATATGTAGTGCACTATGACATTGATTTATCTAAAAATTTGGTACAATCCTAAAAAGAAGATGATAGAAATACTTCAATTGTTAGTTTTACCAAGGTATTTAAGGTAATCAAGTACATCTTTTTTAAAGAAGATGACAAAGCTACTTTGTGATTGTTTTGCAATCTATTGGTTGATGTAATCTTTAATTCTAATGCTTATTATTAGGACCATAGCTTTATTTTAATAAATTATTTAGCCAAACTTAGTAGGCCTCTATTAAAGAACTCACAATCTATTTAAAATATTTCTACATCTAAATGATACTTTTGCCTTCTTTTTAACTTCTAATATAATAAAAAAGATATTTGATTTAAATTAAAATATTTAAAAGAAGCCTTATTTAAATGGCCAAATTAGTATAGTATAATTGCCACCAATTAGAAAATCAAAGTAAGTCTAAATATCTTCTTTCTTTTATATTATATATTACTTAAATAAATAAAAATAAATAAAAATAGATAGAAACATGTTAAGTAGATAATATCTTTTTAAATAAATTTTAAAGAAGTTTCTTAAATATAAATTATATATTTAAATTCCTATAGATTTTTCAATTGTGAAAAAATATATCATAAAATGTAAGATTGTTGTATCAAATTAAGTGGATTCAAAGCATTGTTAGAGACATATACTTTAAAAGTTCATAGAACCTTTTAGAACATTCTAGAGATTTTTTAGTTAATAGAAGTAGCTCAAAAAACTTTGTAGCTGGTAGAAGGTGCTTGAGAAGCTTCATAATTAGTGGAAGGAGCTTGAAAACCTTTCAAGTTGGTAGAAAGAACCCGAGAAGCTTCCAAGTTGGTAGAAGCTGTTTTAGAAGTTTCTTAATTTGATGGAAGCTACTCAAGAGGCTTCTTAGATAGGAATATATATTGGAGTCGAGGCTAAAAAGTTTTTCAGTCTCAACAATACATTTCTTAGATTTCTAATTCACCTTTCTTGGTATTATTTGTGTATTTATTTAAATAATTCAAATCTTTATAGGTTTTTTTTTAAAAATCTTTTTTTAATTCAAGTCTCTTATTTTTTATTCTTATATTTTTGATAATTTGTCAAAACTCTTTTCATCTTTAATATCAAAATTGGATCTTTTTTATTAGAGAGTGGATTATCCCTCTTTTTGAAGGTATATTAGTACTTTAGAGATTGCAAATTATCTTCTTCTGAATTGATATTATCTTTTTATAGATTTTTTTTTTTTTTTTCTTAAAATGATTGAAAGTTAAGATATTAGTATGATTAAAAATTTTGAATCTAAGTTAAACACTATCATAAATGCTCTTACTACTTTATTTGCTAAAATTACCGAGATTAAAAGGATTGTTGCAAAATTTCATAATGATATAATATTGGGAGTACCACAATTTAAATTATATCCACCTCCGACTTCTGCTCTTGAAGATACACTACTACCTATACTACGCTAAGAAAATCCATTTATTCAGTAATATAAAGACAAAAGAATCAAAGATTGAATTGGTTGATACCTTGCTTACGGGACAAGCATTATCATGGTTTGTTTCTTTGTTTGAGAAGAGATCATCAATTTTAAGTAACTTTGAAGCTTTCATAGAAGCATTTGGAAAACATGACAAGGCTCATTAAGCAATAGTTAAGATCCAAGCATTGAGATAAGAGGTACATTTTGTATCAGTCTATATATCTGATTTTAAACAACTAGCATACAACATCAATTGAAATAAAAAAGCCTTGATGAATCAATTCTATTAGAGATTAAGAGATAATATAAAAGACTTGTGATTATTGCTTCCGGATCTACAATTGTTTAATAAATCTATCAGCCAAGTTATAAAATTTGATAATCAATTATTTCAACATCATCAAAATTAATGTTCATGAGCTTTAATAAGATAATATATAATTCAATATATTCTTATTATATTAATAAATAGTCTAAATTTATATTCAAAAATAAAAAATATGTAGCTTGATGCAGTAAGTTTTAAACTTCTTAGTCTATAAGAAAAGAAGCATCTGATGGAAGAAGATCTATATTGACATTATAATAAAGAAGGCCACAAGGCTTGCAATTGTCTAAAAAAACAAAATCAACATATCACCAAAATCAGAAGTATAATTATTTAGAAAAATAAAGATGTTCAATCACAATAGGGATCATGCGGCCAAACAATTTAATATTGCAAAACTACTCAAGTTCTTTTCTTTTTGCTCAACCTACTTGTTGCTTGATAATTCTTTTATATTTTGGCCCTTAGAAGCTTCAAGTGATCGCCTTATTAGATTCAAAGACATTTGTTTGTTTCTTAAATAAGATATTTGCTAAACTTAATAAAATTCTTCTAGTACAAAAATCCAAATTTGTTTGTGAAGAGGTAATAGATAGACAATTCTTATCTTCTAATAGTATCATCCATAAAATAATTTCTATAGAAGTGTCATTTGAAGACCATAGTAGCCAAATTGTATTCAATATTTTTAGAACTTCTTCAAATCCTATTATTCTCAGATTTTTTTAATTAAAAAAATATAATCCATTTATAGATTAGAAATTAAAAAGAATAACATTTCTAATAAAAATCCTTATAAAATTTTTTTGTAAAAAATTACAAATTGATAAGTCTTTATTTGTTAGAATAAGAGCCTTTATAAGATTGGTAAAAGAAAGTATACTATTTGTTATTTATGCGACTTCATTTAAAGAAGATATGACTTCATTTGTAAGTATTCTAAAGTAATAAAGCAAATTTGAAGAGGTTTTCTAGAAAAAGAATGGAAATATATTACCAGAGCATTGACCATATAATTGTGCTATAGATCTTCAAGAAAGAACACAACCATTTTTTGGCCCAGTTTATAACCTTTTTCAAAATGGGCTTTAGATGATGAAAGATTACATTAATGAAAACCTTGCAAAGAACTTTATGAGGCATTCAAAATCTCCAACAGGTGCATTTATATTCTTTAAGAAGAAAAAAAATAGTTCCTTGTATATGTAAGATAAATTAAAATATCTTATTTATTAGCATGATTATAATATCAATGAATGCACATAAAAACTAACTAAAAATCTTGTCAATGTGCTTCAAAAGATACAAGAATTTTATTGATTCTATTTCCACAAAATCCAAATGTGTTTGATGATAACTTCTTAGTAAAGATTAGATTTAAAAAATATCTACAAGAGAAGAAGACTTAAATTAAAGCCTTTATCAATATGTAATCATCTGTTCTAAGATAAAATAGAGTTGTAGAAACAAGTCAGTCACCATATCAAATCTTCAAGTGCTAAAAGATTTAGTAAAATAAGATTCAAAAGATTCATTTGCTACACAAGCTTTAAATGAACTAGTACAATTTTTACAGCCTTCAATTAAATAAAATAAGGATGATACATTTCAATACTAAGTACAACCAAGGTTGGAGCCATTAGGAGCAATATCCAACCACATAAGTCTTGATTCCAATGCTCAAGCTTTAATAATATTGCTTGAGTTTAAAAAAGTGAATCTTCTTAAGCTCGAGATCTTATTTGGAGGATGTTTTGAAGGCCGCAATGAAAATCATATCCTTAGATGGAATATTTGAATAATGGAGGTACTAGCTCAAGGCCATCGGCAATTTTTTCAAGGATTAATAGAATTTATTATCTAAGAATGATATCTAGATAAAAAGAGTTTGCTTCAAAAAAATACTAGGCTTTTGGCTATCACTAATTTTTCAATTAAATATCAATATAGATAAAAAAATCCAAATTTATATAAATTTGTCCTTAAAAATGGGCAATGATATCAAATATATAAGTCTCAAGTATTCTAAAATCTCCAAAATGTGGCAAAATATACTAAATCCTTCATTAACCAAGAGGGGGATTTTTTTTGAACTTCAACAATATATATTTCCAAATTGGACCATCTACAAGTATTCAAATTTTATATGAAGTATTGATGTACTTTTAAAAACTACCACAACAAATTTCAACTATTGATTTATTACCAATTTTTAGATATTGCCAAAATCCTAATAGTAGCTTTAAACTCTTGTTTATAGATACTTATATACTAAATTCTTCATATCTTACAAACTAAATGCTTAAATGCTATGAAACTTTGATGTATAGCTTTTTAACATAATAATTTATATTTTCAAAATGTTTTAGATAAAATTTCATCCAAAAGCTTAAGATATAGTAGAAATCATCACTATCAACAAAATGATCTACTTATTGCGTTGGAATTCAATCTGCTATCTTCAACTTCTAATATCTCCTTCTTTTATATTTTAAATATAATAATTCTTCTATACAAGATGTAGGTCTTAAAATCACCTCTCCAATTATACCTCCCGATTTCTAAAAACTTTTGTATAACTCCTTGTATTCTCAAATAAATGACAATAGGTATGATTTATATACCTTAACTTCAAGTGCCTATTCCTCCTTCCTAAAAAATTCAAATTTCTTGATTTTTATACCAAAATTGTAGTACAAAAAACAAGATTTTTAATCTTAGCCTTTGATTGTCAAATGTCTTCTTTGAAGTTGCCAAAATCTTTGTTCTCATCATAGACAACCTATTGAAAGCCTATTAGGTATGACCATCAACCAATTGAAATGAAGATCTTCACCTCTTGCCTTTATTCGTCCATATCTTGCTTTCATCCCTCCAAATAAGCCTCTTAATAGTTTAGTTTTTCATCTTTGGACTCCAATCTCTTCTAAAGGCTTCATATTAAATATTTAGGTCTTATATAATTTAAATGCCATAATCAAAATAAGTAAAAAAAATCAAAATATAATTTCTTACACAAACTCTCTTTAATTTAATCTATTAACCATTCTAATATATGTTTAGACTTGTAAACATATTATATGTTTTGACTCGTTTTTACATCTTGTAAGCAATTATAATACAACAATGGATATTAAAGTATATAGCTTTATTGGTGTATTATATTCTTGATTTTTTACATATATAGGAAGATTTTTGAAGGTATGAACATCTCTTAGAACTTGTCTTTAGAGAAGGAAGTGATATTAGAAATATACACTTTGGAAGTTCACAAAATCTTTTAGAATATTTTAGAGATTTTTTAGTTAGTAGAAATAGTTTGAGAAGCTTTGTAGTTGGTAGAAAGACCTTAAGAAGCTTCATAATTAGTGGAAGGAGCTCAAGAAGCTTCCAAGTTAGTAGAAAGAGTCCAAAAAACTTCCAAGTTGGTAGAAGTTACTCTAGAAGCTTCTTAGTTTGATAAAAGTTCCTCAAGAAGCTTCCTAGATAGGAATATATATTAGAATTAAGGCTGAAGAGTTCTTCAATCTTGACAACACATCTTTTGGAGTTCTAGATCACTTTTTTATGGTGTTATTTGTATATTCATCTAGATAATTTAAGCCCTAATTAGTTTCTTTCAGAAATCTCTTTTTAATTCCAATATCTTATTTTGTATTTTGATATCTTTCACAAATAAAGTGCATAAATTCAAAGATAAAAAAATTAAAAATTATAGATGTTTAGTTGTAGTAGAGACCTTATAATTAAACAACATTAGACTATTACTATCAAATATAAGTTTTATGCTACTACTAGATCCTAGATCTTATTTAATTTTTTTTTTTAATTATTAAAATTTCAACTTGAGAATTTTTAGTTCAAGCGCTTTTAGACACCAGAGTTTCAATATATTTTATAGATAAAGACTTTGTATTACAACTAAAAATAATATTGTCAAAGAAGATCTAATTTCTTCTAGTGGAGCTTATTGATGGACAATTACTTGCATTTGAAGATGTAGAAAAAATAAGGTATTAAAATTAATATTAAAAGATTAAATATCCATCATTGTTTTTAACATTATTCAATGTCCTTCAAATCTAGTAGTATTTGATCTTCTTTGGTTTAATTACAAAATCTTAATATTTATTAGAAACTACAAAAGATCACTTTAGAATTTAATTCAAATATCAGCAAACTATCTCAACCCTTATTTTTTTAGAGCCAAAATATTTATATAAGTTGCAAAAGAAGGATATTTGCTTATTATATATACAATACTAAAGTCTCAATAAAATAGTGATTTTATTGGAATTTTGGAGCAATATAAAAAATATCAAGATGTATTTATCAAAAAAAAAAATGCTAATATATTGTCAAAATGCCAATCTATTGATTATGCAATTGATCTTTAAAAAAGAGATTAAATGCCATTTGGATAAATTTATAACTTGATGTAAAATAAATTTGTTGCTTTAAAAGAATGTATTGATAAAAATATTATGAAATTTTTTATTCAAAATTCAAAATCTTGTGCAAGTGCACTAATCCTCTTTATAATTAAAAAAAAAGATAGATTATTGACAATATATATAGATTATTGTGAATTCAATAAATTGACCATTAAAAATTGTAATCCTTTGTCTTTGGTATTGGAGCTCTTTGATTAAGTAAGTGAAGCTAAGATTTATACTAAAATAAATCTATGAATAATCTATAAAATAATATATATTAAAAAAAGGGATAAATATAAGATTACATTTTAAATTAGGTAAAGCCATTTTGAATATAATGTCATGCATTTTGGACTTACAAATGATCTAGCTAATTTCTAGCATTTGATAAATGATGTATTTTATGAATTTTTAGATGATTTTATTATTTATTATTTAAATAATATTTTAATTTATTCTATAGATATAAAAAAAATATAAATAATATATTTGCTTAATATTACAAAAACTTAAAGATACAAGACTATATTTCAAGATAGAAAAATATATAATTTATATAATACAAGTAGAATTTTTAAAATATATTATCTCAAATGATGGTTTGCGAATGGATTCTAAGAAGTTAGAAACTATTATAGATTGGATAACTTTAAAAACTATACATGATGTTTAAGATTTTTTAAAATTTGTTAATTAATATTAAATATCTATTCTTTCAAGTTGCTATTCTAGAGACACAATTAAATTCTAAAAAAAATTAGAATGGTGTAAAGATATAAAAATATCATTTTAAGATTGAAAATAATTTTCACCTCAATTTTGAATTTATATTATTTAGATTTTTAAGTCTTTTTTTTTAAAAATAAAATTAGATACATCAAATTTTATATTAAATAATATTCTATAACAAATATATATAGATAATAGACTTTATTCTATTTTATTTTTTAAATTTTTTTTTTAACAATTAAAATTAATTATTAAATTTGATAACAAAGAATTTTTTGCTATTATAGATTTTTTCCATAAATGGTGTCATTACCTAGAGGGTACTTTTTATCTAATTATAATTTATATCAATTACAAGAATCTTAAGTATTTCATATCAATACCTATCTTAAATTATTGTTAAGTCCATTGGAACATATTTTTATCAAGAGTTATGTTTAATATTATATATTATCTTAGAAAATAACAATACTTATTGGATGCTTATCTAGCCATTTTTATCTTGTGTCAAAAGTAGAAGATGATGTGTATGATACTATTATAAGAGAAGAAATAATTTTTTTTTTTTTTTGACAATATCTATTAATATTATAGACTTCCAAATGATATTATATTTGATCAAGGATTATAATTTATATCAAGATTTCAAAGGATAGTTTTCAACATATTAAAGGTTGATATGAAGTTATTTTCAACTTTTTATCTTCAAATTGATAGACAATCAAAATAAATCAAGTATTAGAAAAATATTTGCGGTGTACTATCAACTATTACCAAGACAATTGGACAAATCTCTTACTATTAAAAAAAATTATATATATTAATATAATATATTATTCTATTAAATAATTTTTATTTTTAGTAATTATAATTATCATCTATAATTTAATATTTTTGACTTTTTAAGAGTTAAAAATCCAACAACAAAAGACTTGGTTTTAGAGAATAATCAAACTTTATATAACAATAAATATACAACTTAAAGAGGCTCAAAAATAATAAAAAATTAATATTTGTATTTAATTTAATTTATTTTATTTTTAAATTCAAAGTTGATAATAAGATATGATTATTTTATCATAATATTAAGACTAATTGATCTTATATTAAGTTAGATTATCAAAGATTTGGTCTATTTATTATCTACAATATATTAATTTAGGTGCATATCAATTACAATTACTACAATTATTGAAGATTCATCTTATATTCAATGTATTTTTTATTGAGTCTTATATTATAATTAATATATTAAGAAGAAAGTAGTTATCACCACTTCTTATTGAAATAGATAATAATTAAAAAATTAAAAAAAAAATCTTAGATTTAAAGCAATACAAAAAAAAATTAGAATACCTTGTATATTGGTACAGTTTTGGTATTAATAAATGCATATGGGATTTATTTGAGAAGCTTGTAAGTGCATCAGAACTTATTTAAGATTATTATTGAGAATATCCATTAAAACAAAGGATCAACCATTGATAACAAGATAATATAAATCAAGAAGAAATAAGTCCAAGAATTAGCTTGTAGCATTTTTTTGTAATTTGAAGAACCAACAATTGACAAATTTAATTTATAAATTTTTATTTGTAAAATTGTCAAATGAAGCATTTAGATTCTCTTAACTATGATAATATTAGAATTGTAATGAAGATCCTCAAGAGAGACATATCTTTTCTTAAATAGATGACAAGATATAACATATATGACACCACAATCTTAAAAGAGACTCTCAATGCTTAGTAATATTACTACCTCAAGTAATATTACTACACTTGATGGCATACAAAATATATTGCTTGAAGATAGTTATAAAATCTTTATCAATAATGAAATAATTAAGTGATTTTCTTGCCTTAGTATAGGATATTATTGATAGTTAAAGAGATCCATCAACCACCTTTGTGCAAAACATAGGTCAAAGTTTGTTGCTAATACCATTCAATGAATCTTAAGCTTCATTAAAATACAAAGTAATTTGACTATTTCTTATGGAACTTGTCTTCTAAAAGAAAAAATAATGTAATGAATATTTGTATTACTTAAAAAAATAGAAATAAATAAAAATAAATAGAAATATGTTAAGTAGATAATATCTTTTTTAATAAAATTTAAAAAAGTTTTTTAAATATAAATTATATATTTAGATTCCTATAGAATTGCCACATGGCTATTTAAATTTATTCTATAAGTTTTATACTTTTAAAAAATCATGTTAAAAACAACCAAAAACTTGATGCTTGGGCCAAAAGCCTCATAGTCTTTAGAAAGCTTCCATAAGACATTCTTGGTAGTTAGTATATATGGAGGCAAGACTAAGGCCATCCTTACTCTTATCAATGCCTTTCTTGTATTCTAATCTTAATTTAAGAGTCTTATTTTTTTGTAATTAGTAATAGCTATTTTAATTTTTTTTATATTATATTTATTTTGTGTTTATTTTTTATTTTATTTTTATTTTTAATAATACAAGAGTATATATTTATTTCAAAGTTTTATCTTAAATTATGATCTTGACATTCTTAACATATGAGAAATAGTGCATAAAACATCAAAGATTATAGAATTAGGTCATAATTCTTATTTGCAAAATTACCTTATATTCTTGCAAATAGAAACTATAAAAGATATTTTCATTGAAAAAAATAAGTTTTGGTATAAATCTCATGTTACAATCAAATTTTTTTTTTGTAATCTAAACACTTATTTAAAGAGTATATATGTAAATTATTTGAATACAAATTTTTTTTATATTTTTAAAATAAAAAAATATAAAACAATTCCAAACCAAGGCAAGTCACATGATCTAACATCTTTAACCATAGGCCAATGATATAGGAAATACTTGTAAACACAGTCACAAACAACTTAATTAAGTGAATGTATTTTTAAGACAATATGATAAATAATAGCTAATTAAATGTATATTAAATATGACAAATAATAGCTAATTAAGCTCATATTAAATATGACAAATAATAGCTAGTTAAACTCATATTAAATATTAAAATAGAAATGACAAGTTATTGGAATACTAAAGTTCTATACAATAGCCTTATCATCTACCCTCCAACCTGATCATAGAATCATCATCCACTTTTGAAGTACTTTATATTCCTATCTTTGTATTAAAACCTAGGCAACCTTGATCCTCTAGTACTCTCATCAACCAATGCCAAGGGTATTCCCCAATTGTTTTAAAAAATATTTAAATTAAATTATACAAGTTTGAACAATTTGGGACAGGGTGTGCAGAAAAACAGAAGCTGAACAACAATTCATGGAATCCTGTTCTCTTCTCGCCGCATCTCCGGAATGTATCATTAGATCTAGATCTCACGACCCACGACGCACCACCATGTTGCCTCAATCTGATTTGCTACACTGACACAATAGCGCCAATGATCTGATCTTCTACAATCAGATGCTGCAATGCGTGCACCATTTCATGGTTAGAGATGAAGAAAACATTGCTTTGAAGGTGGAGCTGTTTGCAGAGTGCCACTCGGTCCATTTCGATACACACGGTGATCTAGTACGCTGTTTACGAGGAGTATATGTGGTGATGAAGTGAAAATGGACTCAATAGTCAGAGTACGTACTGCTGCGTAGAAGGGTCTTCATTGCATGTAAGCATGGACATGCTGCGCTTGTTTGTCTCTTTGAATCGCAGCCCAGCTGTAAGACAGACAACACTACCAACCCACATCTATTTGTATATATACACACACACACACACACACACACATATATATATATATATATATATATATAGAAGATTTTCCCGGGTCGGTCTGATTCTTAAACATAATTGTTATCAGTGGCATGGCTTCGTCAACAGATGTAACTAGACTTCGTGAATCAAACCCCCAGTTGGAAAATAACTGTCTACAAAACCACACCAGCAGTGACGAACTCATTCTCCACAAAATCTTATAGAGAATGGCTTTTGTGCAGGGTGTGAGAGTAGATGGCAACCTGCAATGGGTCATTTCAGTTGGTCGGGAATGGGTAGGTGACTTCTGCTCCAAGTTTGACCTTGTTGACGTCAATACATCACGCAATGCAACACTAAATTTCCCCGGCCATTATTTGATGCGTATCGGCAGGTGTGAACTCAGATACTTCAGAGTTGAGATTAAAGAGCTCTTGAGTCTTGAATGAAGCATCCAAGAATCTCTCTGTGCTCAGGTTCCACCAGTAGTACATGAATTGGTGAAAGAATCTCTCTTGACAGGAAAAAAAATCAAAAGAAAAAAAGGAATCTAACATGACATCAACAACTACAGAATCATTGTTGTGAAGATGTGATAATGTCAGAAACCTAAAGAAAATTTTCTGATCAAAGGACAAGAAGTTTATGATCGAAGTTTTTTAAATTTTTTGTTTTGTTTTTATATCTGTTGTGATGTAAGGTTATCATCCTTACACCCTTTACCTATATGCTCCACATATTGAGGTAAAGTTCGAGAATTGTCCTTTGTTCCACAACACTGAGGGCGGCTCTTCAGAAAGAAGTAACCGCGTCCAGCAGGCATCATTCATTTCTCATTGCAAATGTTCAAATGGAATATGTATTTTTGGTGATGTGAGGTTATCACACTGCCTGAGAATTGGTAGTTATTTTTATTCATTTTTGTTGCTTCTATTTGACGTACTCTCCGTTGTACTTACTCGTATTCTACATACAAGCGTTTTCTGTAATGCTTGTAAAGAACGAGTATCTTACAATTTTTTCTGAGCAAGGGTGACGTTTGCTGGATTTGACTTGTTGTTTGAAAGTTCCAAGCCAGATTATAAACAGTTTAATTGGAAATTTCTGTGTAGAGTCAATTCGGCAAACTTACATATGAAACCAAACGAGAAATGTACGCATCGTGGAGATCCCACACATGAAAGTTTGACTTTTGGGAACCACGACTCTCACTACAGTGTTTTGCTTGGAATGTAAGACTAAAAGATGCGCCGCTGATGTGGAATCCTTTGCGCAGACGCACGTTGTGCCTCTTTTTTCTCCTCATTCATCACTCTTCATTGAAGATCCGAGGTTTCAGAAGAGATCAACAAGAGGGTGTTCATGTCAGGTATTCGTTTGGAACTCTACTGCACATCGCCAATCTTTCTATGTGGCAGTAATCGTATCATCTATGTCGTTTGATCCTGAGAGCATACCGCTTGTTTCGAACTACCTGGACAGAATTTGTGATGTTACAGTGATACGCCCACGAGCCACATGACATTCTTGAGAAAATTTGAGAGATTTGTAGCAGAGGTGCCATCACCTGCAACGACGGTAACGCGGCTATCAACCAGGAGTCTGATACTGATTTGTAGCATCACCTTTGCAGCTTTTCTTGTCTCTATAGCGGTTGCTATCTTCTTCTGCAGATATATGAGAAGGAAATTTCTTTCGAATATTTCAAGCGAAGGTAAGGCAGTTACGTTGGAGCATCTCAAGGGGCCTCGTACATTCACTTACAAGGAGCTTAGGAAGGCAACCAGGAACTTCGATGAGAGCATGATCCTAGGAAGCGGTGGATCTGGAGCTGTGTACAAGGGCATCCTCTCGCCGTCAGGTATAGTGGTTGCTGTGAAGCGTCTCAGACCCAAATCCGGGTCGGGAGAGAAAGCATTTGTAGCAGAAGCATCTAGCGTGAGCCAAATTCGTCACCGAAACTTGTTGCAGCTGTTGGGTTGGTGTCGGGAAGAGAACAACTATCTTCTCGTTTATGAGTACATGACCAACGGCAGCCTCGATGGGTGGTTGTTTCCCGGTCGACGTCGACACCCGCATGGCCCAAATTACAAAAGGTCCGGCGTACTCCCTTGGGAATTGCGTTCATCCATCCTCGCAGGCGTTGCTGCAGCCCTGGATTACCTCCACGAAGACTGGGTGCAATGTGTTCTCCATCGCGACATTAAGTCCAGCAACGTGATGCTGGACGCTGACTTTAACCCCCACTTGGGGGACTTTGGGCTTGCACGTCTGATGGACCACGAAAAGTTGGAGAAGACCACCTTGGTGGCAGGCACACTGGGCTACATGGCGCCGGAGATACCCTTCACGGGCAAAGCAACCAAGGAGTCGGACGTTTACAGTTTCGGGATATTGGTATTGGAAGTTGTGTGCGGCAGGAGGCCGTTGAATTTGCAGGCTGAGGGTCCTGATGAGGAATTCGTCCTGCTGCAAAGTGTGTGGCGGGCGCATGAAGCTGGAGACATCCTAAGAGCTGTGGACCTGCGACTCCTGAAGAAGTCCGAAAGCTCCACAGATACGACTACTCAGGAGAGTCTAGGCACAGAGCAAGTTGATGTGTCAATCAAAGACACTCTCAAATCCGTGGATGAGTGCAAAATGGCTCATCTCTTGCATTTGGGCCTCCTATGCTGCTTGCCGAATCCGGAGGCACGCCCTTCGATGCGATTGGTAAGGCAGGTGATCATGGACCTGCAGTCTACGGGACCCGAAGATACCACCCAAATGTCGACTCCCTATTTGCTACCAGCCTTGCCGATGAGCAGGCCCTTGGGATGCTACTCGCTCATACGACTTGACCGGGCTTCCTCCACATCGACGTCTGTGTGTAGCGAGGCGCCGCTGCAATCGCTTTAAACCAACCCAGGGTTCCAGTTTTAAGGTCGAGATAGACCACATGAAAGCAAGTGAGTTAGTTCAATCCTGTCTGAATGATGACTACATACTGATGATCGCTTGGTTTGTGAAATTCGAGGCGGAATACAAAACTCAAGCACAGTTTATAGTTTCAATGAAGTTTAGTTCTTTCGAAACCAACACCTCCTGATCGTCAAAACTCCGGGACATTACTCTTCATTCGCAACGAAAAGTATCCACCCTGAGATTTCCTAACGTACATGAAGCCAACGTGTAGACCGTAACCTCCAAAGCTCTTTAGCCTTCTGTATGCTCATTCCGCTCGGAAAGGGGAAAAAAATTAATAAATAGAAAAAAACGAAAAAAAAGAGGAAAAAAAATAGAGAAAAAAAAACCAACACAAAACGAGTGGTTTTATTGCGTGATTTTACCACATTTGTAAACGATGGCGTTGGACCTCCGATGCTCAAACTTATGAATCCAAGCTGCTGCAGAGTCTTAGAAACTTGCAGAACCCATAAGAACTTGACTATGAAAAAACTGTGGCGAAGAGTTGCTGTTTCTTAAGTACAAAATGTGTACAACTTTCTAACGCAATCTAGATGGTGGGGCGTGGTGAGATTGTTTCCGTGACCTTGATCAGGACTTCGGTGATGATCAGTGACACCCACACCGAGGCCAGACACGTGATTTCTCGCACGAGGATGATGGAATGCCTCCAGACATCTAGAATCTCTACACTAAGAAAAAATTATGTGTCTACTTCTTCACCCCCCATTGTTTTTTTACAGTGGAAACAACACGGTTTTAACCACTAATTCACTCTTTTGGATAGTGTTGGATTTCACCACTTGAGCTAGGGTGGAATTTTTTATCTTGTTTTCACGTTTCCTTGCACTTCCAGTGTGAAGTTTTTGATCACTTGTGTTTCTTATGTCGAATTTTTCTTTTTTCTTTTTCTTCTGAATCCTCTGATTTGTCTATTTATTCCCGTTATTATGAGTCTGATTTGTGTGTCCATGCTTTCTAGCTTATTTATACTATTATTTAAGATATGTAAAGTTTTCATTAAAATTAAAGAAATCATCTCCTTTGGAAGATTGTAGGATTCGGTTTGGCTTTGTGATATTGTGCATGCTAATTACACCTGCTCAAGTTTTTAAGAACGGTTGTGTTATCGTTAATTATAATTTTTGGTCATGTTATTCTGTGTCTTTTGTGCTTATTGCAGTGCATGATTTTTTGATAAATTCTTCTTTCAATTTAAAAGCTGAGTTACTAAGAATATTTTTATAATCTTTAATTTATTCATAATAAAATAAAATAACCATGTCTAAAAAAAATTAAATAATTATTATATTATGTTTATAATAATATATATTTAAATAAATATTTTATTATTTTTAGCTATTTATATTTAAATATATATATACATAAATATATACAAATAGAAATTTCATCAATTCTATTTCCACAAATCCAAATGTGTTTGATAATAATTTTTTGGTGAAGATTGAATCTAAGGAATATTCATAAGAGAGAGAGTATTAAATTAAAACCTTCATCAATACGTAGTCATTTGTCCTAAGATAGAATAGAGTGGGAGAAACAATTCAGTCACCATATTCAACTTTCAAGTATTGAGAGATTTAGCAAAATAAGATATAGAAGATACACTTACTACGCAAGCTTTGAATGAACCGATGTAGTTTTCAGAGCCTTCAATTGAGCAAAGTGAAGATAATAAATTTCAACACCAAGTATGACCATGGTTGAAGCCATTAGAAGCAATAGCCAACCATGTAAGTTTTGATTCCAATAATCAAGTTTTAGTGATATTGCTTGAGTTTAGAAAGATGAATCTTTTTAAATCTGAAATCTTATTTGGAGAATATTTTGAAGGCTGCAATGAAGATCAAATCCTTAGAGGTACTAGCTCAAGGCTATAAGTAATTTCTTTGAAGACCAATAGAACCTATTGCCTAAGAATGGAAAATAAAATATATAACTTCATTAATGCAGTGTATTTTTAATTTTTTATATATGTAGAAAGATTTTTGAAGATATGAGCTCTTTTTAGAATTCATTACTAAAAAAGAGAATGATATTAGAGACATATACTTTGAAAGTTCACAAATCATTTAAAAATATTCTAAAGGTTCGTGAATTAGTGAAAGTCAGTTGAAAAGCTTCATAGTTGGTGAAAGTAGCTCGAGAAGCTTTATAGTTAGTAGAAGGAATTCAAAAAGCTTCCAAGTTAGTAGAAGGAGCTTGAGAAGCTTTCCAATTAGTAGAAGCTACTCAAGATACTTCTTAGTTTGATGTAAGCTGCTCAAGAAGCGTCCTAAATAAGGATATATATAAGAATTGAGGCTGAAGAGTCCTTCAATCTCAACAATGCATTTCTTAGAATTCTAGCTTATCTTTCTTGGTGTTGTTCATGTATCCATTACGTTAATTTAAGTTCTTGTTGGTTTCTTCTTAAAACCTTATTCTAGTTCAAATCTCTTACTATGTATTCTTGTATCCTTGACACCTACTGTTACTCTTTTGAGGATATAAGGAGTTGTACAGAAGCTTTTAGAGATTAGGAGATGCAATCAGAGAGTTGATTTCAAGACCTACATCTTGCATAGAAGAATTGTTACATTTAAAGTTTAAAAGAAGGAAATATTGGAAGTCAAAGACAACAAATCAAATTCCAAGGCAAAATTAATGATAGCCAAAAGTCTAATATTTTCTTGAAGCAAACTTTCTCTATCTCGATATTATTGGTACTTTCATTGAAAGAGCCTCAAGGCAATAATTTTTCAATAAGTCAAGATGGGAGATCAAAATCTTGATTTTGGATTATCAACTGGAGTAGGTGTCTAGGATTTATTCTAGGCATTTGCTAAATTTATGGATGAAAGATAATATGTATAATGAGATAATAAGAACACCATTGAGGCCTTATAAGTAGTAAGGGATAAGATTGGGAGGTTCAATAGAAGAATTATCACCAAATTTTTGAAGATATACATATATAAAATGAAGATATATCAAGTTTCATAGGTGAGATTGATTACCACTTTTGATCTGATAATAATACCAAAAATTAGAGAGAAGGTGCAAAAATTGCATAAAAGAGTTATATCATAGAGGAGATTTGAGAAGATATTGAAAGATGACTTTTTTGAGGAAGACTTAGAAAGAATGACTAAAAGATCATTCTTGGAATGGATTGAACTGAGACTAGAGAATCAAATGATTCCAAATGAATTAATCGAAAAACTTAAAACAAAATTTGATCAATTACTACAATGTCATAGTAGAGAGAATTTGCTTCAAGAAAGTACTAAGCTTCTGGCTACCACTAATTGCTCAACCAAGTTCTAAAATAATAAAACCTCCAAATTTATATAAATTTTTTTTTCACAAAACTAATACATTAGTCTCATTTTCACAAAACATTCAAAATATAATAACATACTCTAAAATCTCATTCATCTATAAGAATTTTTTTTTTAAAAATTTCAATAATCTATAATTTTTAATCCAACTATATAAATCTACTTAAAATTTATATAAAGTAGTGATGTGCTCTTAAAAACTACCACAATAAATTTTAACTATTGATTTTTTATCAATCTTTAGATATTATTGAAATCCTAACAATAGCTTCAAATCCTTGTTTACAAACACCTACGTACTAAATTCTTCATATCTCACAAATTAAATGGCCAAATGCTATTAAATTTTAAAATATGGCTTTTTAATATAATAATTCACCTTTTTGAAAATGTTTAGATAAAAGTTTATCTTGAAGCTCAAGATATGATAGAAACCATTACAATCAATAAAATAGTCTACTTATTGCCTTAAAATTTGATCTGCTATCTTTGACTTCCAATATCTCTTTCTTTTAGATTTCGAATGTAGTAAATCTTCTATATTAGATGTAGATCTTAAGATCACCTCTCCATTCACATCTTCTAATCTCTAAAAGCTCTTATACAACTCCTTGTATTTTTAAAAAAATGATAGTAGATATGATTTATACACGTTAATTTCAATTGCTTACTCCTTTCTCATAAAAATTCCAAATCTTTCAATTTTTATATCAAATTTGTAGGACAGAAAATAAGTTTTGTAATTTTAGCCTTTGATTTTTGAATGCCTCCTCTAAAAATGCCAAAATCCTTGTTCTTGTCACAGACAACCTACTCAAAGCCTATTAGGCATGACCATCGACCAATAAGAATAAAAATCTTCACCCTTTGCCTTCAATCATCCATGCTTCACCTTCACTCTTCCAAATAAGCCTGTTAGTAGTTTAACTTTTCATCTTTGGACTCCAATCTTCTCTCAAGGCTTTATACTAAATATTTAGATTTTATATAATTTAAAAGCCATAATCAAAATAAATAAATAAAATAAATAAATAAAGTTTTTCACATCAATTCTTATAAATATTTTATTAACCATTTTAACACATATTAGAACTTATGAATATATTATATGTTTTAACTAATTTTTATATATTTTAAGAAATTACAATATGACAATAGCATGAGAGATAGTTGTTGGAAACCATAAAAACTGAGCTATCTTTACAAAGAGCTGGTGAATACTTGGAATATAAACTCTCCTTTCATTTGGCAAATAAGACATTTGAAAGTGGATTTATAAATAATTGGAGGTTAATAAAGGAAATAATAAATCTTATAGTTGAATAATAGAAGATTAAGACTTATGGTTGTTTATCAAGGTTGGACTTAATACCTACATTCCAAAATCTATTGCCACCTCAAAAAATAATTAAGACTGTCAAGGATGACACTCTTAAGGAGTTGATTAAAGGCATATAAGATTTGAAGATAAAAATGATTAAATTGTAGAAATCTTAGATGGCAAGCTTATCAAAGATAATTAAAGGCTTACAGGGATTTGTAAATAGATATATGTGGTGTGACAATCCAAACCACAAGCATATCAAGGATATAAATTATAAAAGAACAAAATACCAGTACACTCTTATATTATTCAAAAGAATAAAAAATCACTTAAAGATAGAATAGTATTAAAATTAGAATAGCTATTACCAAAGACAAGAAGATAATAGACTTTAGTCTAAAATAAGAAGACTAAAAATCAGAAGGCATTGAGAGGACTTAGCAATTGCTCTCTAAAATCAAGGTTTATATTGGAAGTTAAGTTTTTATGCAATAAATTTAGGACCAGCATGTTTAGCTATTATGTGTAATTGAAGTAACATCTACAATTAAAAATTTAAAAATATGTAGATTATTGAATGAGCTAAAATTGAGTAAAAATTTGTAACAATCTAATAGTGCAATTGAGATTTACATGATCATTAGTATGAAGAGGTACCAAAAATTGACAATTTAGGATTGTTTGGGATTTCTATAATATCTAAAGATCTATCAGTTGAATCAAGGTGAAATTTGGCATAATATTAGAAGACTTGAAAGACAAGCTATACACCTATTTTAAATAGAAGTTAATAGTTGGAGAAGGAGAAATTGCTACTAGGATATCTGCATCAACCTTTAAGCTGGCAGCCAAGTGACAAAAGTATGGATTTTGGTTGATTTTTTACAATCTGTAAGTTGAGTTGAGTTGAAACTTTTTGAACTTATATAAGACTTATACTTGCACTTATATGCAAAGTTTCACATCAAGTCAATAGTTAGATTAAACATTATAGCTTATTGAAATTCTTTAAATAAGCTTAGGATTTATAAGGAGAAAACTAGTTGCTTGATTGTGACAAATAACAAAATAATTGGGATTTATATGCAGATGAAGTTATTAGAAAGAGTATTTTTTAGCACTTTGCATTGACTTAAGTACTCTTTTATTGATAGTCAACCTTATTTTTCTTATTCAAATAAAGCCTATTAAGGATTCTTGGATATTTATGAATTCCATCTTCACCTTCTACAAGCAAGTGTGTGGCGCATTCTCAAACATGGCAATATGTAATACAATAACGTGACTAACTTGTTGGCCAAGTTTCTAACCTACAAATTATCTATAGACATGTAAAAAGATGAAATTGTATCTATAAAGCTTTTAAAAAGTTTTTTTATAAGTTATTATTAAATTAATCTATTTTTATTTATTTCTATCTATTCATATTAATTAAATAATAATTGGAATAAATCTTATGTCTATAATATTATTTCTTCTTTTAGAGATAAGTTCTATGAAGAACAATGATTATATGTTGAAGAAGACCAAGATGCGCCAAATTGTATTTGCTATATATTCTGATCTTTGTTCTCTTTGAAGGTAATTGATAAGTCTTCTTAGCCATTGATAGTATTCCATACTAAGATAGGAAGACCACCCTGATATTTGATCATTATTGAGGCCTTTATAACTTCTTTCAAAGAAAACATTTGAAATACGATTAGGAGTAGTTTTTATTTCCAAAAGTATCACCAAACAATGAAAGTCTTTTCCAATGTCATGACATCAAATACGTTGTATCTCGCCATTAATTCAAGGAAGAACATATTGTTCTTGAAGATCTTCATTTCTATTTTGTCATTTTGAAGGTTGTCACAATCGTAATATCTCATTTGGTAATTCAATAAATAATAGATCTTGAGCTGAATTTGCTAGTTGTTGATTCTCTATATTCTTAGTATTAAAATCCAAAAAAATAATAAATAATAATACAAGATAGAATGAAATCTCCATTGAATCTACTTTGTTTTATAACAAAGATTTTTTTGTCTCTTCATCTTAGTTTTAATAGATATTGTCAATGAAACATATTGACTTTAATTGATGCATTTGTTAGATTCTTGAATGGCTCCCATGTAAGTTTATTAATATCATATCCATGCCAATGTACAAAATACTCCAACCTATTTTGGCGTCACTTTGAATCTAAGACCTCTTCTATCTCAAATTCTTTATTATTATCCACTTCTATAGCAGGTGGTGGCATTTATCTTCTTTTTTATATATCCATTGTCTTATATGATTTGAATAATGACATATAGAATACAAGATGGATCTTTATAGATTTTGGTAGGTGTAATTGATAAGTAATTGGACTTATTTGTTCACAAATTAAAAATGGTCTAAGCCTATAATAATCCAGCTTGTCACAAGGACAAATAATCTTGATATTACAACAAAATAATCATATCTTATTGCCTATGTAGAATTGAAGTTGTTTCTTACAATAGACATGTGTATAGATATTTTGTTATTCTTGAGCTTCTTTTCATTGTGCCTTCATTATTGCATATAGCTCTGATAACTAGTTTGTCAAATTTTTCACCGCAAGATTATAAGCTTTTGAAAAGTCAAAAGCATCAAGTCATGGATGATAACCACATTGACAAAAAATGGAGTTTATTGAATAGAAGAATGTATAAAATTATTATAAGCAAACTTCATCATTGATAAAAGAATTGTCCAATCATCTTGATGATAGTTGATGATACACCTCAAATATTATTTCAAAATTTGATTTATCTATTTTGTTTGTTTATCAATTTAAAGGTAAAAAGCTATAGATAATTTTATATTCACCTTCAATATTTTGAAAAAGATTCTTCAAAATCTTGATACAAATTGCATCCTTCTATTTGATATAATATTCGTTAATAATCCATGATAGTAATAGATATTATCAAAGAAGAATTTAGCTACTTTTTTACTTGTGATAGATTTTGTATATAATACAAAATGTGCCATTTTGGTGAAACAATCTATAATTATAAATATATAATCATATGAACTTGAATTTAAAAGATCCATGATAAAATCTATAGAAACAAAAGACCAAGGTTGTTTTGATATAAATAATGGTTGAAAAAGTTTATAAGATTAATAAAAAGGAGTTTTTGATCTTGAACAAATATTATACAACTATACAAATTCTTTAACAGCCTTCTATATTTTAGGCCACCAAAAATCTTTTGATATTAGCTCCAAAATCTTATTATATCCAAAATGTTCTATTGCAGGGAAGTTGTGACAAGCTTCAAGAGTACATAGTCATGCTTCACCTTTTGAAATATATAAGCATCCTTCAAAATAGAATACATTATTTTTGAATTTGAACTTGGAAGTATCATAAGACTTAGATGAATTATTCTTAATATCATGAATAAGACGGTCTAAAGACATACTTAATTGGACTTACTTGAAAAAAGTTAAATGAACAATCAATATTGATTTCATTATTCAAAGATGAAATTGCCGTGACTTCAAGAAGATTGATCTTTATTGATCAAAAATTAAATGTCTTTCATTTGATACAAGATAAGAATGTCTAGAAAGGGCATCAGATAAATCTTATTATTTTCTTGGTCAATAAGTGATAATGAACTTGAATCTTGACAAAGACATGTTCTAACAAGTTTGATAACAATTCAACATGCATATTGACATGAAGTATTTAAGATTCTTATGATCTATATATATTATGACTGAACTAGAAGTGCCTTTTAGATAATGACATCATTCTTGAAAAGAATCCACAATTATAAAAAATTCTTTATCATAGATTTTGTAATTGATCTCTGTTGCTAAAAATTTCTTCAAATAGAAAGCTAGTGGGTGAAGTTTTTCATCTGCTTCTATTTATGATAATATTGCATCTATAATAAAGTCTAATGCGTCTGTTTTTATAAAAAAATGCCTTGAAAAAGTTGACGTGATTCAAGATTGGTGCATAAATAAAAGCATTAAATAATGCTTCTGTTTCTTTATTCCATTTGAATTTGTCCTTATAAGATAAGCATGTAAATAGAATTGCAACTTGAAAAAAGTTCTTGATGTAGATTCAATAATAATTGAAAATTTTTAAAAAATATTATATATTTTTTATTATTCTTAGAATCTTCTAATCCATGATTGTTTGGACTTTCTTAAGATCCATCTTTATTTAGTTTAAAATATAATCTTCTATTTATTACCTTCTTTGATACAGACCAATTTGTATGCTCTTCATAGATTTATTTTTATATAGATCTTTATTTGAATAAGTTGATGAAAAAGTCCTAAAATCAAAAGTAAAGGATATCTACTCTTGATAGTAACCTTATTAAATCTTCAATAATATATGCACATCCACAACAATCTACCTTTTTTCTTTACAAATAAGATATGAGCTCTTGTTGGAGACTTTGAATGGCATATGAAGTTTTTAGCCAAGTTTTTGTGAATATATTTGTTCAATGCAGCCAACTTGTTCTATGATAAATTATAAACACGTCTAAATGGTGGTTGAATTTTTTTTTGAAGATCAATTGAATAATCATAAAGTCAATGCTTTAAAAAAATATTTATATTTTTTTTCTCAAAAACGTCTTAAAAATCTTGATACTAGCTAGGAATACCACTTGTAATCTTTTCAATATTAAAAATGGATGTGGCATATATAATAAAAGATGATCCTTTTTTTGTTGCATATATGAAAGCTTTTGCACCTATTAGTAAGGATTTGGATATACTAGAATTATGTATGTTTACTTATCTAACAGATTTTTGAATTAAAATATAAAAAAAATCAAAGTTACAAGAAGTTCAATTTATTTGAAGATTATACTTTTTTAATCACAATAATCTTAAAATAACTAAATTAAAAAGAAATTTAATCACATTAAATATTACTACGCTATTATATCTCTTAGTTGCTACATCTAAAAGAACTTTCTTATAGATAATATCTCTAAAAGATAATAAATGATAATCTATGACTTCTATAAGTATGGATTTAGTTTTCTTAACTAGGAATATTTTTTGTTTTATGAAATAAGTTGAGGCTCTTGAATTTAATAAGGCAAAGATTTTGTTACTTTTAGATTCTAAAAATACATCTATTATAAAACAAGGTAAAGGATCTGGAGAGAGAATAGGACCTTTATAAGGTATTGCATATGATTCCAATTGCACAATCCTTATTGTAGTTGGAAAAACTTGTTTTTTAACATATTGTCTTCTTTAGCAACCATATTTCTCATTTTGTGATTATGTTGCTTCTTTAGACAATGTTGAATAATATACTTAGCTTTTCTATAATATAAGTACAAATCTTATTGACAACATTGAATCTTTTTCTATTTGGTGAGATGTTTAAAATGTACTACATCAATTTGCATTGATTCTAGTTTACTCAAATGAGTTTGTGAAAACATAGGAGTTACTATTATTAACTTATTTGTTCTTTTCTAATCAAATCTATATTTATAACACCTTTTGAATAATCAATTGTCATATATAGTGGATTAAACAATAAATTATTCAAAAGAATCCGATTTTGATATTGGTAGTAACAAATCTTTGATGTTATCCTTCAATCCATAATAAAATTAATTAATAAGAGCTTTATTGTTCCACTTTACATCATAACTAAGGTTTTGGAATTTTACAATATATATTGTGGTTGATTGTGATCTTTGTTGTAAAGATAAGAACTTGATCTCTACTACTTTTTTTCAATCATTTTTTCCAAATGTGGCCGTAAATACTTCAAGGAATAAATTCAAATTATAAAAAAATCATGAATCTTTTTCCATCAGAGGTACAAATAAAAAAATAGCACTTCTAGATAGAAAATGTGCTTATGAATCCAACTTGAATAAATCCATTAGAATATTGAAAAAGATATAACTTTAGATATAGCTTGATTTGTTGTAAAAATCCTCAAAATTTTGATCTTGTTCCATTAAACTTCTCAAGCATATTAATCTTTGCTTCCTTCATGCTTGTAGAAGTAAAACTTTATAGATTTGATTGAGAGGCCAATTTACTTGTTTTCCTCAATTGTATAATTTTTTGGCGTAGGCTCCAAACTTCTTTTACAAACATAAGAATAGTGCTTCCATGATTGGTATTAGTGATTTGTAAAATTTCCACCTTAAGAGTATTGACAAGTTCTTGAAGATCTATAATAGTTGCAAATTTATTCTCACTTTTGCTAAATGTAGCATCTATAATATTTTCTTCTATCCTAGATAATCTAATAACTCTACAATTCAAATTAGAAGAGAGTAATCCTCAACCTCTAATATCAAATAAAAATTTCTACAAAGAAGGGTGATCTACTCTCTTTTAAGAAAAAAATAAAAGTTAGAAAGCAAAGAATGTTAGTTTAAAGATAGGTAGTTTGTAACCTTCAAATGCAACAATAGAAGTGGGATAATCCACTCACTTTTTAAACATAAAATAAGAATAATTAATCTTCATTCTTATAAAACTATCAAGGATATGAATCATAAAAGAATAAAATAACAATACATTCTTGTATCATTCAAAAGAATAGAAAATTACTTAAAGATAGAATAATATTATAATTAGAATAGCTACTGCTAAAGACAAGAAGACTAGAAACTTTTAAAACATTATTAAGAACAAGAAAGGCATTGATAAGAGTGAAGAGGGCTTCATTCTTATTTATACATATACTATCTATCTAAGAGCTTTGTAGCAATATTTTATAGGATCTTCAAGATGTGTCCAATTTGCAAGACATGTATCAAACTTATAAGACAAGTTTTTTTATAAGTGTGCCACATACTTAGCTTATTCTATAAGCTACCAATATGTGCGATACATGGCTAACTTGTTGGCTAAGTTTTTAACCTACTAATCACCTATAGATATGTATAAAAATGAAATCATATCTATGAAGCTTCTAAGAAGCTATTCTATAAGATATTATTAAATTAACCTATTTTTATCTACTTCTACTTATCCAAATTAATTAGATAATTATTGAAATAAATTTTACAGCCATGACAAAGCGTTGTGATTGTGATAATTACAAGGCTACAATCAAGGATGGAATTATATATTTCAAAGAGGGTAGGATAAGATTTATACAATCTATAGAGCCTTTGAAAACCAATTTTGAAAAGAAAGGTATGAAAAGATAGATAGAAAAAAAAACATCTAAGAATAGTATTATATATTAAAAAAAAATAAAATCTTATATTATTATAGTTGAACAAAAAATAATTCAAACTAATTCTTCACTAATTACAGAAGTTATGATTAGAATAATTGAAGCTATTACAAAGATGAATGGATGGAATGATCCAATTGATACCATGAGCATTAAAGTATTTTTGGATAGAGACCAATAGAGTAATGATTTGTACATTGCTATGGTTGAAAAAATAAGAGATAGAGTTGCTCAAGAAAAAGATATTAAACTTGCAAATGAGAAGAGATCTCCAAGAAACAAAGATACTTCTTATGATCAAAATCCAAAGAAGGTGCCTCCTTTTGTTTATCATATTGACCAATCATTGCCAAAAGAATAGTGGGAGAAAGAAAAAATGATAGAGAAAGATGAGTCAAGAAAAATCAAAGGTAAAAGTCCTACTTACAAGCTTCAATCTAATATTGAGACATCCATAGATATAAAAAGTAATTTAGAGGAAAAGATTTTAGATGCTAAGATAGAATTCACTCTAAGAGAGGCTCTTAGTATATCTAAGAAAGATTTCTATGATGTGATAATAAAAAACAAGCATATGATAGTTGAAACTAATATAATAGAAGCATTGGATATTTGTATGATTTAAGATGAAGAGGTAGAGATAGAACTAATATTTGTTTAATTTACATCATCAAAATTTAGAAGGTGGATTGATATGATAGATAGGATTGAAATGAAATATGCCAAAGATATGAGAGGATATCAAACTGAGTGCATATTAATAGGATTTGACAAAAAGAAGAAAATTATATAAGAAGCATATATTATCAATTCTTCAAAAAAGAATAATGATGAAATGAAGAGTAATAGCTATTCAATTCTTTCTTAGGTTAGAATTACTATAGAGACAAAAGTGAAGTTGGAAGATTTTAAGCATCTATCTTGGTCTTAATTGATCATGGATCAAAAATCAACATCATGTCTAAGTGGTGTCGTATTACATTGTCGTATTATGGTTTGGCTACCATATGAAAAAATTATACATATATATTTAATGTACAATTTATTATACAGTTAAGTGAAAGCTATAAGAGTAGATTTCATTGGTTATAAAATATGATTAGGTTGTTAGTTCAAAAAAGATCCATTAAAAAGACTCTTATTGAGGTTTATACAACCTTATTTCTTTTTTTTTGATAGTGATTTTGAAGTTGATTTTATATTGATAATAACTTTTGTATATCTTAAGTCACTTTTGTTAGACATTGGTGATCCTTAAGATCTTATTTACTTCTTTTATTTGGTATTTAGAACACATATTATGTGAATTTTATAAGAAAAAGGATTAGAAAGGGATTTTTAGTGTGAAAGGGGGTAGTTAGGCCATCCATGTGAATGAATGGAGATGGATGATAGAAGTCTCTATTCCTACTGGCCAAAAATCATATCCAATGGGCTTCAAGGAGGCTGCCCGATGGTTTATTAGAGATTAGAGTTTGTTTTTCAAAGAGAGTTGAACATCTTAGGCTAGGATCAGTAAGTTTAGGTTTTTGGATATGGTTTTGGTACAAATCTTGCATGATTTGGACTTTTTATGAAAGAGATATAGGCGCTCAAAGTTAGGGTGTTGAAATTGTACTTATTGTCACTCTTTTAAGCATAACGCGTGCATATAGAGAAAAATAGACAATTAGCGACTAGGGTTGAAAAGAGCACTTTCTTGGCTACACTTTTTATATATAGCTTGATAAAATCTAAGCTAGAATAGAGGAGATATTGGGAATTGAAGTCAATGCTTGTAAGCTAAGGGCAGTAAGTGACCTTACTTAACTAGTGGTTACATTTTGAGCTATATCTTAGGAAATTTGATAGATTTTTGGCTCAAAATTTTCAAGAGTATATATGTTTATGTTACAAGACTATGTGCAAAAATATTATGGCATTAAGATTTTTGGTTTGTGAGAAATAAGAAAAATAGTGCTCGGATATCTCTGAGCTAGGGTTTTGAGCACGTGCTAGGGGTTTTGAAAAATTAGATGATCAAAAATGAATTTATGATTGATTCTTTTTTGTGGTGAAACTTAAGAGGATTTTCTACACTTTGAAGTAAATTTTATAGAAATTGAATAGTTGAATTAAGAGTTATTGAACTCTAAAGTTCAACAAGAAATAAGTCCTTGTGGATGAACAAAGTTTTGAAGGGTTTTTGTAGAAATTTGAACCCCTTTTGTACAAACCTACTTGAATATAAGAAGGTTTTATCTATACAACTTCTCTTTTATAATATTTTTTTATTATTTTTCCTTTTTATTAAGGACAAATCACTTGTTGGATTTTGCTATCAAATTTCAAGTAAATTCTTCACAGTCAAATATCTAGTGTATTCCCAGATAGAAATTCATACCATACAACAACATGTTGTCTTGTTTGGAAATGTGCTGGGCACTTGGCTATGGAGGGTGAAGTTGCAATTTACAAATCTTTAAGAATCTTTAAAAGGTTTCATCCATATAAGAAAAATATGATTCAAATTTCAATTTTAGAGTACTTAAATTAATGCAAAGTGTTTAAAAATACTCTTGATAACTTCAACCACATATAAAATCTAATTACTTTGTTACTTGTCACAATTAAGCAATTTAGATTTCTCTTTGCAAGTCCTAACCTTAATCAATAAACTCTTAATTTGACTATAAATTTGGTATAAAATTTTGCATAAAAATACAAATATAAGTCTCTTATATGCTCAAAAAGTTTCAATCCAATCCAACTTATAAATTATTGAAAATAAACCAAAAACCACAATGATGTCACTCGGCAGCCAACTTGAAAGTTGATGTAGATATCCAAGCAATAATTTCTCCTTCTCCAATTGTTAACTTCAGCTAAAAATTAGTATAAAGCTTGTCCTTGAAGTCTTCTAATACTATGCCAAATTTCACCTTAATTTGATTGATAGATCTTTAGATATTGTAGAAATCCTAAATAATCCTGAATTACAAATTTTTAATATGTGTTCATACTAAAGATCATATAAGTTTCAATTGCACTATTAGATTGTTACAAATTTTTGTACAATCTTAGCACACTCAATCATCCACACATTGTCAAATTTTCAATTGTAGATGTCACTTCAATTGCACATAATAGCTGAGAGTGTTGGTCCTAACTTTATTACATAAAAACTTAATCCTCCATATAAATCCTAATTTTAGATAGCAATTGCTAAGTCCTTCCAAACCCTGTAGAAACAAGCCTAATATCTTTGGAAGAAGCTTAAAGCTAGCTCTCCAATCCTAGTTGTTGATCTCCAAATGACTTGATATCTTGCCCTTGATGGCTATTTTTGTGGCTAGAGGTGTGATTTCGACCTTGTATTATACACAGTCAATCCTTGGATATCAATCCAACTTATTCTAAGGATTTTTAAGCTTGATCCTATCCACAACTTAATCCTAATATCAACCATACTAAGTATTTATCTTCTCTATTTTTATTAATTTATGGCTTTTTAAAAGTAATGAAAGAGTATCTACAATTTAAAAAAAATAAATAATAAATAACTTTTATTTATTAGCTATTAAAATAAGAAAATAATCTAAGAGGCTTTTATAAATCTTTTTTTAAGTATCTTGAGTTCCTATTGAATCAAAATAATTGAACATTAAGTAAAAATTATTCTTGTTTATATTTTTTATCACATAAATGTATTACAACACAACATTAGATATATGAAAAGAATAAGTGGCGAATTGATATCAACCATGGTTGGATGATTAGAGCTGCAAACAATGAATTAGATGATTTATATGAGGCTTGTCCAATTATAAAGATGAAGATTAGAGATGTGAAGGTGGAACAAATTTTTTTTGTATAAACTTTTATTACATATCCAGTAATACTTGATTAGTCCTATATTACAACTGTTAGAATGGAAACTAAAGTCTTAGATAATGGTTCACATTATACTAAGATTTGTAAATGAGATGAAAAGAAGATTTTGCAATTTCTTATGATAAAGCCTATTTATGAAATGCACAAAGAGCAACTAAGAGAAATGTCTTTAAAGCTAAGAAGTATATTCTTAAGTTTCTAAAAGACATCCATGTAAGATAGAAGTACATAGGTACAAATAAATTATCTCCAAATTCTAACATGAATAATTTTGGTTCTAGATTTTGGATTTGATTTACAATAGATTAGTGAATTTTTAAAGAATTCAAGATTTGGATTCATAAATAGAAAAAAGATGTAAAAAAAAAAAAAATTAAAAAAAAAATTAATTTTTTTTTTAAAAAGAATGGATTTAATTTCAAGTGATAAAATTATAGTTGGAATAATAGAAGAAGCAGGTTTAGAAGATGGTTTGGTATAAGTTTTAGAGAGCTTAGCTATAAGCATATATATTCAAGAAGGGCTTATGAAGAGTTGGAAAAGATTATAGTAAAAAGTAGATTTACTACAAATTATGGATTGAAATTTGAGGCCATGGTATAAACTAAATATAAGATTGTGGTATAGAAAGTAAAACTTGTAACTCTTCAATTACCACTTGATACTATAGAATACATCAAATAAGTAGTTTAAAAGCCAAGTTTAAAAGAGAAGCATAGAATTAATATTAGTTTACTTAAGAATCATTGACTAAGCTAAAGATTAGAGGGGATGATTTCTTAGCACATACCAAAGGATATGTAAGTTTGGATGGAATGGATGTCGTATTGTAATTACTTATAGTCTATAAAAACTAGTCAAAATATGTAATATGTTTATAGATTCTAATATGTATTAGAATAATTAGTAGATTAAATTAAAAGGAGTTGGTATAAAAAACTTTATTTTGGTTTTTTTTAATTATTTTGATTATGGAAATTAAAGTATATAGAACCTAAATGTTTAGTATGAAGCCTTGAGAAGAGATTGAGATCCAAAGATAAAGAACTAAATTACTAAGAGACTTATGTAGAAGGATGAAAATAAAGTATAGATGAATGAAGGCAAGGAATGAAGCTCTTCATTTCTATTGTCAATGGTCATGCCTAATAGGCTTTGAGTAGGCTATTTGCAATTAGAATTAGGATTTCAATGACTTCAAAAAGAATATCCAAAAATTAGAAGTTAGGATTAAAAAACTTATTTTTTATATTATAATTTTGATATAAAAATTAAAAGATTTGATGTTTTTATAAGAAAAGAGTAGACACTTGAAGTTAAGGTATACAAATCATATCTATTGTCATTCTTTTGAAGATGTAAGACATTGTACAAAAGCTTTTGGAGATTAAGAGGTGCAATTAGAGAAGTGATTTCAAGATCTACATCTTACATAGAAGAATTATTATATTTGGAGTTTTGAAGAAGGAGATATTAGAAGTCAAAGATAGTTGATTGAATTTTGAGGCAAAACTAATGACAACCAAAAGCCCAATGTTTTTTTGAGGCAAAATCTTTCTATTTTAATAATATTCTTCAAGGACTACCTTTAAATTTGTTGTTGCCTCAATATCAAAGAATAATTTCTAAATTGCTAACTTATCTTTGTCTCTTATAACTTTTAATTTTTCTTTCAATATTGTTGAAGCATCTTTTATTAATAATTCTTGTAAATCCATCTTACAAGCCTTGTCTTTTCAAATTTGTTTCTTAGAAGTTTTTTTTTTTTTTTTTTTTTTTTTTTTTTTGTCTCTATAGAATCTTGCTTCTTCTTTTCTTCTATCAAGGCCTCATGTTGGCTCTTAGTAATATATTCATGTATTAAAAGAGATCCTATATAATCTTTCTATCTTGTAACTCCACAAATTGTAGCAATAGTCTTCAAAGATGCTTCCTATAGCATCTTTTTCTTTTGCATTGTAGAAATGACAAAAGACCAAAGTCTACTTGATTCAATATTCTTAATAAAATCTTATTTACTATTATTATCTATTCTAGTACCATAACTTATAGCTTCTATTGTTGTAACTCTATTTGTAGTTAAATAATTGTTAACTAATGCTTTTATACATCTCTTATTGAAATTAGTTTGAAAAAGATCACTAATATCTTTAAATGCCATTTTTCCATCTTTTCAAAAAATAATGTCATATTACATCATTTTATTGAATTTTCTATAATTTTTTTGAAAATAAGAAATATTATCACACCAAATATATTTTTATATATACTTTTATTTAGAAATAGGCCTTAAACCATTTATAAAAGTCTTTTCCTCAAGCCTTACAAATTTGATTTGAAGATCTTTTATTCCATATATAATTTCTTTAAGTTTCATGTCTTCTTTCTTTGATGTAATCACTAGAGATTAGACAATAGGTACTATTGATTATAAAGTAGGCACTTGAGTTTTAGGTATCTACACAACTTTTTAAATACCAACCCTATTCTTTTTTCTTTCCTATAGCATCTTCAATTTTTTTCCATTTTGTCGTCAATCCTTTATCTTCTTTTTTATCTTCAAAAAGAACTTCCAACTTTTCTTGTAATTTTCCATTAGTTATTCAAAGAAATAATTCAATCTTGTTTGGATCCAATGTATAAGCTCTAAATTATGCACCAAAATTTTATTTTATTAATTTTTGATATTTTGATAAGATATAATATTATTTATTTATTAATTATAAGAAAACAAAGATTTTTGATATAAATTATATATCAAGGTCTTAGATTATCAAATTGATTTTAATAAAATTTAATTATAATAATTTGGTTTTAAAAAATATTAATTCTTAAAATAAAGTTGTTAGGAAATCCAGAGTTAGTTATAATTGGAATATGGTGAAAAAGTGATAGAAAGTTATTCTACTTTTAAAACTATAAGAGATGGTGAAGGAAGAAGATAGAAAGTTACTTTGCTCTTGAAGCCACAAGTGATGGTAAAAGAAGAAGATGAAGAGCTATTTTATTCTTCAACCATTACTTCTATAATAACAAATCAAGTTGGCTCTTAATAAATATCTCTTAAAAGTTAATATTTCTATTAATAAGTTAATAAAGTATTTAATATAAGTTTTAATTAATTAAATTATTAAGAATTAAAACTTATCTATTAATTGGTATTTATGGTAATTTATCATTATCTTGTAGCAAATGGATACCAACCATTGGTCTTTTTTACAAATAACATTAATTGGAGATCATAGGAGGTATAGGTAAATTTCTTAATGACAAGTGGTGCTAAAAATAATAATTGGTAGTTAAAAATACTTAGATAAGATAAAATGGCATGCAAATTATACCACTTATATGGAATAGATAGTGAAAAGGCTTCTAAATTAATTGTTATTTGTAAGTTACTGACAAAGGTAATTACCAATAAATAGCTTAAGGGCTTGGATATATAAAATCCTTTCAAAGTCTTATGATCCATCAATCTATTAATCTATGTATCTATATCTCTCTCTCTATCTCTCACCTTTGATTTGAATCCTTTGCAAGAACAACCTATTGAGGCACCAAAGAGTTGTATCATTTTGTATGTTATAAACTTGTGTTGTTAATTATTATTTTATATTCCTATTAGTCTTCTTGGAGTTCACTGTTAGTAGAATTATTTTCTTATTTAAACATATTCATTGTATAAGAGAAAAAAAAAAAAAAAAATTAAATGAAAGAATCATCAAATTTGATATTGAAATATAAAAGTTATGACTGTTTGAAGTTGGAAGGTTTTTGTTGCTACTATTGCTCCACCTTGGAGTTTTGCTATGATTGTTGCTCTACCTTGTTTTTTCATCTAGCTACATTGTTTTTATCTAACTATTGTCATGGACATAGAATATAGACTGGAAGTCTAGACAAGAAGTTCAAGAAGAATTGGCAAGAACTAGATTAATCAGATGAGTACAAAAACAACACTAAAGAGGTGAGCTAGAGCTCCAAGAGATGTGTTGTCAAGACTGAAGAATTCTTCAGCCTCGACTCCAATATATATTCCTACCTAAGAAGCTTCTCAAGCAGCTTCCATCAACTACGGAGCTTCTTAAGCAACTTCCACCAACTAGGAAGCTTCTTAAACAGCTTCCACCAACTAGAGAGCTTCTCAAGCAACTTCCACCAACTAAGAAGCTTCTCAAGCAGCTTCTACCAACTAAGAAGATGCTAAAAGACTCTGGAAGGTTCTAGAGAGTTCTAGAAATCTTCTAAAATGTTCTAGAAGATTCTAATAGATATGTCCTTGACATCACCTCCTCCTCTACCTTCGAGGTCTCCGAGAAGCCATTTGAGATGTATACTCATAAACGTAAAAAATCAAAGATTTGGCGCATAGTCTGTGCAATATACTCCAGTTGTCATTCACGAGGCAGATGATTCATGGGTCCTTGTAGCCACTAGTAATGACCAACACCTTCCACTTGAGACCATGCCTGAACTTTTGTGTTTTCATTGTAGAAGTGACCTGAAAATATTGTTTCGCTACTACTTTCATGAGCTAGTTCAGCTTCAAAGACAATCACAAGTGACGTGCTACTTGATATTCTTTGACGTCTTCTTGGCTCTTCTAATTCTTCATCTCGAGGTCGATGCCATGAGCTACTTGGTTGAAATGGTACCACTAGTACAGTATCCATATTTTTACTAGCCATATCTAATTACACCTTGAGATTAGATATCTTGACACTACAAAATATAACAAGTTATGTTTTAATAAGACCTGGATCTCTTTTCTATTCATTTCTCCAAAGAAGGCTTTATCTTCACGCTTTGTCAATGGCCAATTTTTGATTTATTAGGATATCATCGATGGAATTCCTATATCTTTCGCGGCGCATTGGCGAGATTTTTGGCTGGTTCTCATGTTTGTTTATTAATATCATAGCCGCTCTAATATACCAAATATTCTAATTTATTCCATCTTCGTGTTAGAGACATAGTCTTAGAACCTTCTAGAAATTAGAACATTCTAGAAGCAAGTCCCTGGAACCTTCTAGAAGTTTCTATTAGCAATTAGTGGAAGTTTCTTGAGAAGCTTCCTAGTTAGTGGAAGTTGCTTGAGAAGCTTCCTAGCTAGTAGAAGTTGCTTGAGAAGCCTCCTAATTCATAGAAGCTGCTTGAGAAGCTTCCTAAGTTGTTAGAAGTTGCTCAAGAAGTTTCTTATTTAGAAGTATATATAGGAGTCGAGGCTAAAGAGTTCTTCAGTCTCGACAACACATCTCTTGGAGCTCTAGCTCACCTCTCTGGTGTTGCTCTTGTATTCATCTGATCAATCTAGTTCTTGCCAGTTCTCTTTGAAATTCTTGTTTAGATTTCTTCTTCATATTCTGTATCCGTGACAGTTTGTCGAGACTGCTCTCATCTCAGATATTAGAGCTAGTCCTTCTTGTTAGAGTGTAGATCACCCCTCTTCTTGAAGGTATACTAGTGTTTTAGAGGTTGCGGATTACCCTCTTCTAAATTGATATCTCTCCCATTACAATATTGGAGTCTTATTCTTCTTGGAGAGAGTGGATTACCTCTCTTCTTGAAGGATTTTAGACATTTTAGAGGTTGCGGAGTATCCTCCTCTAAACCAATATTTTCTTCTTTGTAAAATCAATTATTTCTCTCTTTTAGAATGGCTGGAGATCAAGGGATTAGTATGACTCAAAGTTTGGAGTCCAAGTTGGACGCCATTATGAATGCCCTTGCTATGTTATCGCAAAGAACTGCGGAGATTGAAGGAGCGTTTGCAAGACTTCATAATGATGGAGCACCTGGAGTAACACAATCTAGAATTCATCAACCTCAAGTTTCTGTACCAGAAGAAACAGCTTTGCCTGTAATTTGACAAGAACCACTAGTTCTACAACGAAAGGAGCCTCGAGTTAGCCTTCCAGATAAGTTCGATGGTACACGCTCCAAGTTTCAAGGTTTTGTCAATCAAATCAGGTTAATAACAATTTTACAGCCCGAACGCTATCCAACGGAGGAATCACGTGTTGGACTGGTTGGAACCCTACTTACAGGGCAGGCTCTGTTATGGTTTGCTCCTTTATTCGAGAAGGGATCATCAATTTTGAACAACTTCAAAACTTTTTTGGAAGCGTTTGCGGAAGCATTTGGCGAGCATGACAAGGCTCGATGGGCTACAACAAAGATTCGATCACTACGACAAGGGACATGCTCTGCATCAGTTTATGCATCAGACTTCAGACAATTAGCATGTGACATCAACTGGGATGAAGAAGCATTGATGAGTCAATTTTATTGGGATTTGAGGGATGATGTGAAGGATTTGCTATTATCTCTTCTTGATCCATGAACGCTCAACGAAGCCATTAGCCAAGCTGTGAAGTGTGACAACCGCCTATTTTAGCATCGCCAAGATCAACGTTCAAGACAACATGTGACTCGTCACGCCTCAACCATGTTAGCAAGCAGTTTGAATTCACATTCCGAGACGGACGATATGCAAATTGATGCGGTACGTGTCAAATCCCTCACTCCAGAAGAGAAGAAGCGACGCATGGAGGAAGGACTATGCTTATATTGCGGTGAAGAAGGCCACAAGGTTGGAAATTGCCCCAAGAAGCAGAATCGACGCATTGTCAAGACCAGAGGCACGTTTTTTCAGGAAAACAAAAATGCCCAGTCAATATAGGAACCGTGCGGCTGGACAGTCAAAAATTGCAACAACAATCAGGTTCCTCCCTCTCTGCCCAACCTGCCCTTTGTTTTTTGGTCCTCAGAAGCTTAAAACCTTAGCATTACTAGATTTAAGAGCATCCGCTTGTTTCTTAGACGAAGAATATGCTAAATATCATAAGATCCCTCTAGTACGGAAATCTAAACCTGTTTATGTAGAAGTCATAGATGGACGACCTTTACTGTCTGGTAGTGTCACCCATGAATCAGAACCTATAGAAATAGCATTTAAGGACCATAGTAGTTATATTATCTTCAATATTATAAAGACTTCGTCAAGTCCTATTATTCTTGGTCTTTCCTGGTTGGAAAAGTATAATCCAACCATAAATTGGAGGTTACGAAAGATAACATTTCCAATAGAACGTTCCGAGAATAAACCAATTAGAAGACCCCGAATCAAAAAACCTTTATTTATTGGAGCAAGATCATTTGTAAGATCGTCCAAGGAAGGTACACCGTTTGTCATTTATGCGACTTCAACCAGCAAAGAGAAGATTTTGACAATAAGTATACCGGAGCAATATAAAGATTTTCAAGATGTGTTTTTAAAGAAGAATGCTGATATGCTACCGGAGTACCGACCATATGATTGTGCCATAGACTTGCAAGAAGGAGCACAACCCCCTTTTGGCCCAATCTACAATTTGTTGTAGACGGAGTTGGCAGAATTACGAAAGTACATTGATGAGAATCTAGCCAAGAACTTTATTTGCCATTCGAAGTCACTAGTTGGAGCACTAATCTTATTTGTAAAAAAGAAGGATGGCTAGCTACGGATGTGCGTGGACTATCGAGGTTTCAAAAAGATAACAAAGAAGAATCGTTACCCATTATCCTTGATATCTGGTCTTCTTGAATAACTTAGATGGGCAAGGATCTTTATAAAAATCGATCTAAGAAGAGCCTACAACCTTGTACGAATTAAAAAAGAAGACAAATGGAAGATAGCTTTCCGTACAAGGTATGGCCATTTCGAGTATAATATCATGCCTTTTGGTCTTATCAATGCTCTGGCAATTTTTCAACACATGATGAATGACATCTTCCGGGAGCATCTTGACAATTTTGTTGTCATCTATCTAGATGATATTTTGATATTTTCTAAGAACAAAAAAGAGCATGAAAAGCATGTTTGTCTCGTCCTTGAAAAACTACGTGAGCGAGGACTCTACGCCAAGTTGGAGAAGTGCTTATTTCACCAAATTGAGATGGAGTTTTTGGGGTTCATCGCGGCTACAGAAGGCTTGAAAATAGATCCCAAGAAAGTGGAAGCAATCGTGTCGTGGAAGGTTCCGAAGACGGTTAGAGACAAACAATGTTTTCTTGGTTTTGCTAACTTCTATCGGATTTTTATTAAGAATTATTCCCAAGTTGCTGCTCCACTCACTCGGTTGACGTGTAAGGACAAGCTCGAATGGAGACTCCTAGTAGAGAAAGCATTTCAAGATCTTAAGATGGCATTTACAACGGCTCTGATCTTGGTCCACCCGGATTTTGCATAGGCCTTTTATTTGGAAACCGATGCTTCGGATTTTGCTTTGGGAGCCGTACTTTCACAGATGGGTGCTGATGAAAAGCTCCATCTAGTTGCATTCTATTCTCGAAAGTTCTCTGCTGCTGAGATCAACTATGAGATCCACGATAAGGAGCTTCTTGCTATAGTGGATTCTTTCCAAGAGTGGCGTCACTTTCTTGAAAGAGCGGCACATCCGGTAATCATATATACGGATCACAAGAATTTGGAATATTTCATGTCGGCTCGAATTTTGAATCGGCATCAAGCTCGGTGGAATATGTTGCTATCCAGATTCGACTTTGTTATCACTTATCGACCCGAAAAGCAACAAGGACTATCTGACGTATTATTGAGGAGATCGTATCTTGCACCAAAGGCTGGAGAGGCAGCATTCGACTAACAATGTATGACGCTATTGAAGCCAGAACAATTCCGGCTTCACGCTGCTATTGTACCAATCGATGCTGACTTCCTTAATCAGGTATGTACTTCGACCATTGAAGATTCAATAGCAATTGATATCAAGCAACGTGCCAATAATGACAAGTTCAAAGTGGAGGGAGATCTTTTATACTTTGAGGAGCGGTTGTATATTCCGAAAGGACCAGTACGGCTCCGAGTTCTTCAATCTCGTCACGATTTTCCAACTGCGGGACATTTTGGATTCAACAAGACCTTGGAACTTATTTCTCGAGATTTCTGGTGGCCCCAAATGTAGAAGGATGTGAAAGATTTTGTCTTCACTTGCGACATCTGTTGAAGATCTAAAAATCCTTCGCATCGCCCTTACGGACTTTTACAGCCATTGCCAATTC